>VURO01048981.1:25996-51392 GCA_015108175.1 Pelvicachromis taeniatus
AATACAGAGTTTCCTAGAATTGGTTATATTTATTTTCTCATCCTCTTGCTAAATCTGCTTAAGTTATGTTTTTTGTTTATTATCATATACTGTATCTGTTTAATTGCGTTGTCCTTTTGTGGACAAGCTATGCAAAATCAACACTCATAACCTGGCTGGAGGTTGTTTTGCTCATCTTTACTTTTTAAATTTCTTGTTATGGGTTGTTATAAATGCAGATACTGACAGTTTGTCGAATAGATGATATTTGTAGTTGGTCAGGCTCTAAAGTTAAAACATGGTTAGGAACGTACTGACACACTAGAGTCTTTTAGCCAATAGTTACAGTTAGCGTATGGTTCATATGACATGATTGTTTAATGTAAATTAAAGACAAATTCCTGTTAAATAATTTAAAAAATATTGTTTTTAAGTATGAAATACTTTGGACCAAATCATCCCAAAGTCCCTAATTAAAGAAAGTACTTGGATAACGTACCACTGCTTAAGTGTGAATAGTCAATGTGTAACTAATATTGAATATTTTTATCATTTACGATAATAATAAAAGTTGAGCATCAATCTCGAAAGGATTGCACGACGAATGTAAACATGCCAAAAACACTTAATTATTGAGAGGAAATAAAGCCCGACTGTTTCTCTCGCGCGCGCTCTCGTTGAAAAGGCTCACTAATGTGGCAAAAATTCAGGTCTCTGGGAAACACTATTCCCTCCTTTTGTGTGGATTCACAATAAGACAAAGGTATAACATTCTATGAATAGAAACCCCATCAGCCCCGGAGGGAGGCGTCTAACTCGGACAGAAACGATGTTAACAAGCAACTGAGAGGATGGATTATTGAGCAGTTGGATGGCGACATTCGAAGATGCCGTTTCCCATGAGATAAAATGCAAACCCACGCCCTGCATCTTTTGGGAAAAAGCCAGCTAATGGGTGCATTTATGTGGCGCTATTGTCTATCATCTTCCATCCTATGTGAGGGAAGGCTGATGTATGTCATTTATGAAGCTCTTTCTGGTAATACCACCCTTTTCAGCGCTAATAGTGTTAAATGTCAGAAGAGTAGTCTACTTAATACTAAAAGAAAAGAAAGAGTGAGAAAGGGAAGCACTGAGAGCAGAGATTCACTTTCAGTAACGTTCTTACCTGATAGAAAGCAGGTGCTGCAGTTAGAACCGGCAGACTAGGACTCATTATTTCGTCTTCGCCTCCTCCCTGATTTACAACTCTCTACACCGCTTCCCCGTCCTCCTTCCAGACAAAACACACGCCTGAACAGATTAGAAAGAGTGACCCCTCGAATCTGTCACGGTTTTTAATTGAAATTCAAATCTTCAGCAGCAAGGTAATGATGAAACATGGAGAAGAATGTTTTTTTTTTTCTTTCCTTTAATCATTTCACTCTAATTACACTTCGTGGTTATAAATATATTTGCTTGAGAGAAAGGAGATAGAGGCCCGAGCAATCCAGGCCAATCTCCCAGTGGCCACAATAGGAGACTGTGTGGAACTGTAATTGCGTGAGTGTTTATCTGTGTGGACTTTATCAGGTAAATGTGCTGAAGAGAAGATTGACAGTCTAACTACTGAAGAGTGGAGATGGCAATTTTCTCCTGCTGTTTTTCTAACTTTCTTATCTCGCTTCTCTCCCTATCATACGCTGTTTTTCTTTTGTTATTTCCGCTCTCCCTTTCTGCCTTTCTCCGGCTGTCCTTCTGTCCTCCTGTGAAGGCAGGTTCCAGGTGTTGCCAAACAACAACCTGCAGATCCATCAGGTGACCAAGGCTGACGAGGGCGTGTACCGCTGTGAAGCCAGCGTAGAGGCCCGTGGGGAGATTGATTTTGTGGACATTGCAGTGGTGGTCAACGGTGAGTGTGGATTTTTTAATATTTACTTGAGAGTTCGTGATGATATTCTGATGTACAACAATAGCTAAAACACTGCTGTGCATGCTAACACATTGTTTAAGGTTATTTCCCGGATTTTATGGGCTAAAGCATTGTTGAGGTCTAGCTACCAATGGACCACCATAACCAACCAAAATCAAGTGTGGTCTACTGGCATCTTCGGGAAGGACACACAATTAAAATCGGGTAAATGGGCAAGGACATGCAGACTGAGATTCGGTTTACACAAATAAAAAATATTTATAGTGGCAACAATTTTTCTTAATAGTCTACAAACCAGCTGACAGTTCAGTGCTGTGAAGCCTGAACATACATATACAGCACAGTGCTCTAATATTTGTTTAGCAGTTGGAAAGTTGTTGTAGAATAAAATAGACACATTGCAAAAGAGGCTGATGCATGCTGACATATTTGGGTGCCAGAACTTCAGTGTAATTTAACAGTGAAGTTTTTGTGTGGATCTGTGCTTGACAGTATAGCTTGACAGTCGGGGAATCTGTGAGTGACAGATTGGGAAAACCCAAAGTTTAGCAATGTGGATAGCAAGAAAAATTAGCTTTTTTAATGGATTAGGGTGATGGAGGCAGAACCTCCGTGGATCCAAGGGTGTGCTTTTAAACTCGATACCAGTAACCAGGAAAAACCAAATCACAAAAAGAGAGGCCTTTAAAAAAAAAAGACAACAGAGAATAACAATGGCACCGCTGTTGTATATGTTTAAAGTATCCAAATATCCAAGTAAGGCAGTTATAAGATATATAAGATATATATGATAAATATGGTAAATGGTTGAGCGCTCTGGAATTACCCCAAACAAGTTGTGTATTGTTATTTTTCATCACAACCCCTCTGAATTAGGAGTGGGTAATTTGTGTGACTGTTACCTTACTTGGATATAGTAGCTTTGTCCAAGGCTTCCTCTACAGGATTAAATCCTGATTCCTCGTTAATCATGGCTACCACTGCACACACATAAAGTATCATTGAAACATGACTGGGCAGACATTTAGTTTAATTCAATTCAGTCAAATCACAACAGGAGTCACCTCAAGCCACTTTATGTTGTAAGATTTACCCTACAATAATACAGAGACAACCCTGACAATCTAATGGCCCTCTTTGAGCAAGTGCTTGGCGACAGTGGGAAGAAAAAACTTGCTTTAGACAGGAAGAACCCTCAGGCAGAACCTGGCTCAGAGAGGGAAAGCCATCTACAGCGACCAGTTGGGGGTGACGACAGTTACTTAGTTACTCTAACCTGCCATCAACAGTGAGACCTTTACCATATTCAGATATTGTCTCTCATCCCTCCGTTTGAGGGGAGGAAGACAAATTTAAATGAGATGGAGATGTCTCATCTCAGAGGATTCTCTCAGGTAGCGCAACAACCAACATTGTACTGACTACAAATCCAAACTCACCTGAAGAGTAATTGTGACAAAGCAAGCTTTGCAGATTTGCAAACCATGCACGTGAACACATAGTATCAATAGATTAGCATACATTAGGGTGTGAATTTCCTCTCCACACTCTTGTTGTTGTTGTTTTCAAAATTGAACGCCTTTCATTCTTTTCATTTTTGCACTTACAAAGCCTTAAGGGTAGCAGGTGCCCAGGGTTTAAAACATAATACCTGATCAAGGTTAGTTTAGCAATACCTTTCCTCTGTGACTGCAGAAAAAGATAAAATATAACAAGGTAACATTTGTATAATCAATTAGCACTAATTTGGTTCCTTCAAATTTTTCTGTCTTCTGGTTTGTTGTTGTTGTTAAGTCTGGAGGCCGAGGGTTATATAGCTGCAGCCTATAAGCTGTCAGTTTGTTAACATAAGATTACTAGAGTATTATAGCATGAAGCTGACATATTTCACAGGGTGTTTGCAGAGTTTTGATCATCTGCAGAGTGAAGGCAGTGACTCTGAAACAGGAGCTGTTTCAGAGCTCCTGAATTTCCATCTGCAGCAACTCAGATGGAAATTCAGGTTGAATGCTTGGACCTATAGTTGTAGTATCAGAAAAGAGCTGTCAGCTGTGACAGATTCAGTTTCAGTGAATTAAATATACTTACTAGCTGGTCTACGCTGGCTACTATGGGGTGTGGTTTTAGTTTGTAATTCTCTCTGTTCTTTAGCATGATTGAAAATTTTCATTAGCGATGCCTTTGGGCTCTGTGGCCCCAAAAATCGAAGGATGTCATATTAATTTTCTCATTTGTCCTCATTTACCGTGAGTCACCTGAGACTGTTGAGGTGATTGAAATGTGATTTTACTACGGCCACAAGCGTCTTGTAACGGTTGAACAGCTGCAGTATTGTCTCTGCCTATGTAATTCTCTCAGTCCTAATGTAATAGCAGATCAAGCCTCCGCCAAAAACTATGAATTGCATTCAATTTAGCACACCACTTACCTCACTTCTGAGGAAGATCCAATAAGCTTGGTCAATGAGGCACGACCTATTATTGCAGCGACACGACACTCGCCATGTGGTGCTGAGACGACCAGACCTTGCTGAGCATCCAAACTCTGTGAGGGAGCCACACCCAGAGGGAGATGCTTTAAAGTGAACTTCACTTTGCCTGCAAGACACTTATTCTGCAGGTCTGTGAAGACTTTTAACATTTTGCATGAGTGAGACAAAAGCTGCACCATGTGGTCCTCACGAAATGTATAAAGCACCTAGAGGTAAATTCTTTCTTCTTGAAACTAATGAGTTTTGGTACGGTACCACTAGACTATGGGACATCTGTTACACCAGTATTTTTGCCTCCCTATATTCCGAGCACTCAAAATGTTCCCTTAAAGCTGTCCACCTGGAGGTTAGGAAATAAAACTGGATAATTCTGATGCAACTGCTCATTCACGAAATAAACTGTATGTAAAAGTGGGCACGAACAATGATTTGTCCTCCATTAAGATGTTGTCTACGATTTTAAATCCTCAGGTCACCTTTATTTTATTGAAAGGGGTTGTAAGGAGTGAGGAATGCTCTTTCATCGATAGAAAGAATTTGAAACTAGTGATTAAGATAAAGATAACCCGTGGAGTTGCTACTTGCTGGTCATTAGAAAGGATGTATGTTTAAGGCACTTAGGAATTGATTTCACTATACAAGCAGTATTTATCTTTTTCTCTTGGTGCCATGAACTGACCAAAATCCAAAGTACTGTCCTATGGGGCTCAAATGTTACTTTACTCTCTCTGGTGCAGAGTTGGGTTGTAAACTCTCTGTCATTAATGGCAGTTTGGACTAAACTGACCAATGTTGGCCATAAGCATCGAGAAAGACAACCAGCAAACATCCCTATGCAGGCACACACTAGGCAACTGTGGGTGAACTCTGGGGTTATGTGGTTACGGGCAAATCCCCCCCTTTTTTTTTTTTTACTTGTGGGCCTCAAGTGGGTGTGCATACCCATATGGGGTTTGAGCACAGAAAACCCTTGTGGGGCTCCAAATTAAAAAAAAAACTGGTGTGACGCCTGCATGGAGTAAGTGTGGATTTGTCCTGTCCACACAGCCCCACCATGTGAGGCCGACATATGCCCCACATTTTTTAGAGGTAAGGGGCCCACTGTGGGGCTCATGGGTCTGCATAGACTGGTGTTACGTCCCAATCTAGGGGTACAGGAAGTGAACCCGCCCTGCTCCCCAAAACCATACCCAGAAGCCGATTTGAAAGGTGGTTTTATTGTTTAACCAAAATAAGGCCAAAATAACAAACAAAACAAGCTTATTCAAAAAGGGAGGTGCTATCTAAACCCTGAGTGAAACAAAAACCAAACAAAAGACAAGTGCTACCCCTAACTCTCTAACTGAATAAACAAGAGAAAACAGTACAGAAAATTATAAGGCAGTTCACCCCTTCTTCTTCAGTGCCTGTTTTCAAGTGGAACGTAATCTATTTACAAAGCTCAACGATCCTCGTGAAAACACACACACAGAAATTGGGTCTCGTGCTGCTGTCAGTTGCTGCCTCAGCACGACTGCTGGAGAGGGTTTTTAAAAACAGCCGCTTGATCAGAAAGCCAATCAGCAGCCACCAGCTCTCCAATCAGGAAGGACCTGCAGAGACTCTTAAAGACACAGAGCACAGATAAAAAAAAAAAACTGCCACCAGGATTCAAATTATGGCCAGAGCTCACTTAGACACCAAAGGTGCACATTTGCTAGAAAGATTCAATCGTTAATCTAGTTACACTTCAGTTGTTCAGCTGATAGCCGTCCACTTATGTTCCCTAATTACAGCAAGCTAAAACATTCACTGCTCTCTTTTTTCTTTCTATCCCACTGCCACTCATTCCTCACACCAGGAACAGTGTGTCTGGTAGTGCTGCTTTTATTCCACAGTTGTTTATCTCTTTTTAAAGTCTGTTATGACCTTTGTACATAAACTGACCAGCTTCAAACAATACAATTACCAACTGGCAAATGACAAAAAAAAAGGAGTAAATGGCTAGGTTTTGTGGAAACCAAAACAAAACTGGGTATATTCACTGGATCACTTAAACCACTCCTGCCTCGGTAAATGTTAATTCTGCACTCTGTCTCAGCAGGTTGTGTAATCAAACTATTGTGTGCTTACACCAGCATGGCCTTCAAGTAGTGTAGAATATCTACTATTGCAAACTGATGTTTTTCTTGTACAACTTCTCAAACTGCCATCATGGTATTTAGTTCTGAGGTAGCAGTTGTCCCATGGTTCAGAGAGACTTTTAGTTAAGCCTCTAGCATAAAACAGAGTACAGAGAGTTGTTCTGAAGGTACAAAAGATAGAGAGGGCATTTGCTTAAATGTCACCTAGTGTCATGGGGCAGACAAATGGTATAAGCTCCCCATCTTTTTTTCTGTATGTCATCCATTCAGCTCTTCACAGTAATACTTAGAGAGTTTAAAAACTGCTGCTCTGCTTCTTTTCAACAAATCTATGTCAGTATGCAAAGTATCCAAGAACAAAGCAGTGGATGCGTTGCCTTGTGGTTCCTCTGACATCTCTATCTGACTTGCATTCATGTTTTCTGTTTTTCTTGATGGTGCAAATAGTCTCTAAGGAGTTGTCTAAAGTGTACCAGGCACTGTGCAGTTAAACTATGGAAAGCTGTGTTGCACCTATGCCCTAGCTTTTACTCTCAGTTATTTGAACGAGCAAACCTGTGCATCGCAGTTATTTCCATTTCAGCCCCTTAAGCTACATATCTCATCTGAAGAGCTATTTTTGTAGGCTGGGGAAGAGGCTAGAACTTGAATCTTGTTTAATCCCAAAAACACTGCCTTTCATTTGCAGAGCATTTCACTTCAGTAGCGATGACTAGGATTATTCCCTTACTTTGCAACTGTGAAACCAAATTGGAGCAAGAAGTGCTATTCGTGCAAAGATTTTCCAAATAAGCCACAGGGGCTGCTAGAAGATCTACTGCATTGACACCTTCCATTGGTCAGACAACACAAGCAGATGGAGATTAAGTAGATTGCTAGGAGCCTCAGGTGGGTCAATGAGTACAACAGGGTGCATTTTTATCTGTCAGCTACAGACAGTAAACGGTTACCTGTTGTGATGCCTGGGGATTTGGCAGCATAGTAAGACACAAACTGTGGTGAAAAAAGGTAGAAATACAGTTCTTCTGTGTTTACAGAATTCTGAAAAAAAGAAGGTAGAAAAAAGGATGATGAACTAAATTGATACAGCTACAGGGCATGCTTGGATTCACCCTAATTTCTATCAGTCTAACATGGAGAACTTGAAACACTTATTTGTGCCCAAATAAGACTGGTCATTGATTCTTATCTGAGATACAATTACAGCCAATAATGAAAAGAGGTTTAATCTGGATGCATCTAAACAAAAATTCACTTGAACTGCTTTTTGAAATGTACTAGCTAGTTTTATCCCATATCTTGCTATGGTCCATTTTTACAAATTTCACTCTGTTGCATGTGCAAGTTTCACCTTATTTCTGAATTCTGGTTCACAACCATTCTAGGTCATAAATTACTTGGATAATGGAATATAATTTACAGCAAGTTGTGAGCAGTCTCAGAAAAATGAAAAAAGAGAAAACTGAAACCAGTGACGGCTTGTGTGGTACACTTGCTACCATTAGTTTGCCATCAAAGACCAAGGGCCAATCCAGAATGGACATGTGCAAACAACTTAAATAACTGACCTCACAATTTTCACAAGTGCCAGTCTTCGGTAATATGACACAATCAACAGACACTAGATTAAAAAAAAACGGAGACTGTAAGATGAAATCCAAACATGCTCTACAATTCCCATCAAATACAGTAAATCTCAGTTAACCATGTTTCCAGAGAGATAATAGCCAACTACAGCAACAAGATGACACTAATTTAAAACATGGCTGCAAATTACATTTCACTGGGCAAGCTCTGCTTGCCTTGCTTGCCCTGATGGAATGCCACTAAATTACAACAATATGGTTCAAATGCTCAACCTGAGACCTTTATAATCCATTAATTTAAGCTTTACATTTCGTTAATCAGAGTATTATTCTAAATGAATAACAGCTCAATTGAAAGAGGAATTAATCCAGCAGAACATTTCATGTTTGAAATAAGTTAAGCCCTAAGGTCAACCTTCAAGCACTTTGCCTATTTTATTATATAGACTTTACCAGCAGAAGCATCTTATTTAGTGACATTGTCAAAAAAACAAAAACAAATGTTTCTGTCAGGGGCTAGATCTATGACCCAGCATTTTGAGTTGCTTGAGTTTTTGATTTCTTATGTTATATTGAAAATATAACATAAGAAATCTTGTTCTTGTGTTGGTATTATCAGTAAGGATTTAGTTGAGTTTTATTCTAGTTTAGGTTTTCATCTATGTCCCCTTGTGTGAATCTGTTGTCTTCTGTGTCAGTATGCCATTTATTTCTTGTCTGCGTGTTTTCATGTTGTCAAGCCTGTGTTGTCATGTTTACATCTTTTCATGTTTTCCTGTTTTATTTTGAAGAGTCAGGTGTCTCCATGTTCAATGTGTTTTGTTTTACTTCCCTGTGGTGCCATTATGTTGTGCCAGCTGTTTCCCCATGTTTCCACTTCACTACCTCTGATCCCCCTGTGTGTATTTAGTCTGTGGCTGTGTCTCAATTCCTAAGACGCATCTCTCGTGGGCCACATTTGCAGGCCGAGTACGTCACAGCGACGCGATGTAGGCTGTCCCAATTCTTAGGCTGCACATGCGGCCGACAGATGCGGCCAACAAATGCGGCCGACATTTTCCCGAATTTGTAGGATGGGTTAGGTGTATGCTACGTGGCCCACCATAACCCAGAATTCATAGCGCGGCCCCGCCAATTCCAGTTTCCACCACTGGAGGCAGCAACGGAGACGGTAAAACAGAGGACGTGGAAGCGGTAAGGGCGGGGAGAAGCGGTAAGGGTGGGAACAGCTGGTGACGCAAATCTGAGGGCTAGACCGTCCCATTTCACAAACCTCTCACTTCCAACCTTCTCGGCCTTCGGAGGACCCGGCCGACGTACGCCGCCTCGGAGGGATGTGTCCTAGGAATTGAGACACAGCCTGTGTGTTTTCTTTCAGTCTTTGTCAGGTCATCTGTGTTCCTTCCTTCCACGTCACACCTGGTTTCCAGGGTTTTCGTGATTTTGTTCAGGGCATGTTCATGTGTTTAGTTCATGTTTCTTTGTCTCATAGTTTCTCTCATTCTGGTGCTCAAAATCATGTTCATAATTGTTAGAGTCATTCCTAGTTTTTTCCAGTTTGGGCTTAGTTCAGTTTTCACCACTGTTCATGTTGCTTTGTATTAGCATTCATGCAATCAGCCATAATAAAGGCTCGCCTTTTGTTTGAAATGTTCCACCTTCCATTGTGTCTGCGTTTGGGTCCACTATTCGCACACAGTCTGCTCCCACAGATTGTGACAGTTTCCAACACAGTGCAAGCATACTCGAGAAAAAGAGCATTTAGCGCGTTTTGTCCCACAATAATTTTGATTACTTCATTGATTCATTTCATGTATCTGTGAGATTGCCTCTTGAATTAGTGTATTTTGCTCAAGAAGCAGTCAAACAATATTTTTTTTAGAGTTTCTGCACACAATTGTAAATTGTATTCCTGAATTGGTTTCTGCACAGCCAGTCACCAGCTGAGATGATTGGCTGATTGAATGCTGCAGTGCCTTTACAGTTAATTTTAATTGTGAAGTAGAATTGAACTTGATCGCCATCTCCAAGTTGGGCGTTGCACATTTATATTCAGGATGTAGCAACAATACGTCATGCTGTTCTTTTGGTTTAGCACGTCAGAAGAAGTGTCAGCTCTATTTCGACAACATGTTAACAGACATTACTTTAACCAGTGATGCAGAACAACATTTTTTTTTTATAGAGGCAGAGCTGAAATAACTTACTGTATACTCCCCTACCAATGTGAAGTCATAAATATTCATGTGTCAGTTGATAAAAGAGTGGTTTCTTCCCCGCAAGCATGTGGCGAATGAAGCTCTGCTGACCTGCTGCAGCTCCCAGTCTCCAGCGTATCATCAAAGCAGACCGTAGATGAGGATGATGGTGCATCGAGAGAAGGAGGCCACCCACTGAATGGCTAATCAACCTGAGGGCAAAAACAGCTTGGTGACTAGAAGAATGTAGAACATTTCGGGAAGTGATCTCAAAAGTAACCACAGATGAGTCAGGGATGCTTTTCATTGACTATAGTTAACATAAAAAGCTGAAAAACAAAGATTTAATAGAACACAGAGCTACTCACAAACTCACAAAGTTGTAAAACCAATAATGCTGTTTTCTAAATGAAAATATAAAGCACACTTGCATAACAGTTCCATTTTTGTGATTCCTTGGCACATTTTCACCATTTGTTACTTTTGTTTATTGCTTTCTGTCATGGTTTGTGAAATTCACTTTCTATAATTTATTGCAGTTAAAAGTTGTTTGCAACCTTCCAAAATGAACTAAAGCTGTTACCAAAATTTAAAGGAACAATCACTACAACTTCCATAACATGCATATACTTTGTTGAATAGATATCAACTAAAGTTAAATATAGAGCCATGATGGGGAGCATCAGGCTGTTAAGTCATTAATAACACATTATTATTATGTTGTGTTTTTAACACTGTTTACAGTGGCAGCGTGGGAAAAGGAAAAGCCTCTCGAGTAGTATGATAACAATAAGAAATATCAAATATAAAAAAAGAACAGGAAAAATGTAAGACAAATTTAAGACAATATGTTAAAAACCAGTCCAGTACTGATTGGTTCAGTAAGTTTAAGCACTACAAAGCGGGTCTGTATTGTAGTGGTTAACACATTTCCCTAACACAAACCTGGGAATATATCTACAGGAGGAGGTGTATGTGGAACAATGTACTGTGGTGACCTCTAATGAATAAGGAAGTAGCTTTAAGGGGCTACTAAACTAGTTAGCGTGATAGGTTGTGGTAGACAGAGTTTGTTGCCTTTGAATAGAGCCAGACTGTAGAATGTATATGAGGGACTGATGTGAAGTTTGTGGTCAAAAAAATAATTTAAAATATATTCAAGTTTATGGGAAAATTATATATAATGCTGGGTGTGCTTTGGATAATGTGATGGATAAGTTGTAGTTATGGCATGTCAGCCATAAAACATAAAACAAGCTTACATCCTTCTTTCATATACATCTATTTCCAGTTTCTATTGTTATTGTAATGGTATTTCAGTTTTGGTAGCACTCCACCCTCTATGATTCTTAAAAAATGTCTCTTCTTGGTCCAAATAAGGCACAATGAAGAAACTCATAATGCTTCTGTGTAGATGTCCACAAAACAGTGAGCGATGTTATTGTTGTCTAAAACTTACATCTTTTATTTACAGCTTATAAGTCAGATAGTCTGTTTCCAGTCTTTATGCGAAGATGAGCAAACCACGTGCTAGCTCCGCCTTCATTTTCACTGCAGATGAAGTGTTACCTTCTCTGACTCTTAGCAAGAAAACAAGTACATTTTCAAAAACACAAAAACATTTTTGGATTTCTTAGTTCAGAGTGTAGTATTCGACACGTGGCTTTCATCTGTCACTTGTATACGTTTTTAACCCTTTAATACAGATTTTCAATCATCTTGACCCAATAGCCACAGCAGCCAGTTTCTATAGCAACCGATGATGATGTAAAATGAAAATAACTTCCTGATTTTTTTTTTTTTTTGCCCACATTCCTCCTCAACAAATCCAATTAATTGTGGGTTCGCTTACTCAACACCAGGCCCCACAATTTTCTCCCTTTGAGCTGTCAGTGAAACTACCGCCCGTGTCCTTCAAGATTTCTTAAATGATTTTTGCAGCAACATCAATCAAAACTGCTCCACGTACAATAAGAGAATATAAATACCCATCTCTGTTACATTACATTCCCAGTTGTAAATCAGGGCTGGTTTGACTCCAAATTGTGTGCTAATCTAGAACGCGAAGCAAATCCTGAATAGAGAATCCTGCAGGGCTGTCGTCTCAAAACACTGACTCACCTAATGTGTAGTAGGTGTAATACACAGTCATGACATTAACCAAGAAAATTTCACGACTTCTAAACACAGGCTATCCTGACTTTATTGAAGCTAATTAGAGGGCAAATAGAAAACAAGTCCTCCAGCTCCTGCATTTAAAACGAGTCATCTTTAAATATGTTTTCATGTATTCTCACATCGGTGGGCATGTCTGTGAACCTCGCATTATCTCGCCCGAGCCTCTGAAGTTTCAAGCATATGACTAATACATGAAGAATTCATAAAGCTTGCCAGATTCTTTTTGGATGCTTAAACCCTGTTGCTGATTTGCTCTTTTGAAGTCTCCTTGCTTGGCAGTTTGTCTCATTAACAGGCCTGCTTCAACAAGGCCCGCTGATGTGGGACTGTATAGCATAGGAAAAAGGGACAGGCACACACTCACACACTGGAGAATAGAGATCTATTGGCTTGGAAATCAATGGTTATCATGTCAGCCAGATGCTTGCTCATCTCACTCGCAGAGTCAGAACTATTGGAAAGGACTCATAATGTTTGATTATTGCTTAGGCCATTTTTATCCCTGAAAAGCTCTCTGCACCTAAAATGTGTGCGCTCGCGCACTTGTGTGCCAAGTGTTCCATATTGGGTTGATTTTACAGACATAAAAAGGAGATTTTCATTGATTTCTTTTTCTTTGTTTTTAGGAGAAACAGTACATAGACAACATGAGACAGCACATAGATCAGACACTGTGGAACTGTGCGAAGTATTTTTCTTCGTAGTAATACACACTGGTGCTGTTAGTGTAACTGATCTTTTTAAAAAAGACTACAGAACAGAAGCATCGCTTCATTTCTGCGTCGATGCTTTGTTTTGATTAGAATTCCCTGTGTGAGTATGTTTTTAAAAAAAAAACGCGAGTCTACCTGCTTTGCCGCTGTTCTTCATCAAAAAGCAGCAGTTTAATGAGTCCTGAAGCTATATTTAATATTTAATTTCCATCTTTGAGTTGTTGTTTTTTTTTTTTAGATCTAGGTGGAATAAGTGTCCTCTGGATGTCATCACTTGGAGGACAAATTCATTTCTCTAAATAACTTCCAAACCCCAATGAGGAGCTGTTTACATTTTTGGAATATTAAAAACACATCTAGCTTGTTTGGTTTTTTTTTGTGACACCTTTCGAGCTTTTTCAACCGTTTCGATGTGATCAGAGGGAAACAAATGCCAGTTACAGTACCTGTGAAGCAGGTTTTTATTTGGATCCCAATAGCAAGCGTCCCATTTTCCACTAATTTCTCATCATTCATGTGCTCCAACATCTCTGTGTGGGTAGCGTTGGTCTTATTTTTTGTTGATCCTCTTCTTAGAGAATAAATTAACTTACTCAAATATCGAGCTGTTAGTAGAATAAGAGAATTGGAATGAGTACATGTTTGATCGCTCAGAACAAATTTTCAGTTTTTAATTTGCGGCATTTGGGGCATCATGTTTGTTTTAATTTAATGCCCTCTAATTACAAGCAGACCGGCTCTTGTAAACACAACAGCACATGCCTCATTTTGCTAACTCATTATGGAAGAAGCTAAATTTAGCTTCTATAAGCTGAAACCTACACATCAGCATGTATCCAGGTGTGCTACATTATCTGGATGTTAACACGTGACGGACGTGCACTTGCAGAGCGTTTCCTTTACCTCGATTGTGCACACGCTGTAATCGGATGAAATTATGCAAATGCAGTAGCTGGAGTGGGTGGGCTAATTGAAAAATAAAGCACGTCCTGATCCTGACTTAACTCGTTTATTTACTATTTTCCTCCTGTAGCTTTTAGATGACCCGTGTTTAGAAAGGAAGGGGGACTAAAAGGAGGAGGAGTTTGGTGACCTTTCAACATGCAAAGCAATCTTTTCATCAAGAGAAGGCAGAGAAGTGGAGATAGTATTGATCTTCTCCTTCAGATGTGGTGGGATTGATCCAGAATCATTCCAGCCTGTGCTTTTGCTTACCCACAATGCATTTCTACACGAACGCTTGAAGTTCACGAACGCATACATGCAGGAAATATCTTGAAAGTTTAATAACAGCTAGGAAAGAAGTTACAA
This sequence comes from Pelvicachromis taeniatus, assembly GCA_015108175.1. NCBI lineage: Eukaryota > Metazoa > Chordata > Actinopteri > Cichliformes > Cichlidae > Pelvicachromis > Pelvicachromis taeniatus. Next base: position 40,488 of record VURO01048981.1, read on the forward strand.
CCAAGGCCATTGTAGTTACCTAAAACTAAACTGAAATAAAAATAAAATCTAGACTTAAAAAAAATGCAAGTGAGTTGGAAAATGAACTAAATTAAATTAAAAACAGGTAACACACTTAATTTATGACACCTTGACTGATGACGCATTGACAAACATGTTTATTGAGACTCTGGATGGAAACAAACCTGTGAGTCAGCTGCTTTCAAAAAGCTGTGGATGTTTCTTTGTTGTTTTTTTGTATTACCTCTGATTTTACCTACTGATGTTTCTCAGTCCTGTCTCTCACATATGCCCTCCATATAATAACAATGAAAAACACTGAATTAAATTAAGAAAAATTTACTCTGGAAACTAAACTGAATTCAAAACAAGAAGCCAAAATGAACTAAAAATAAAAATAAGTAGAAAACACAAAGCCTATAATCACTCTGGTTACAACAAAAGGCCACAAAGATTCTTCAGCTGGTTCATGGATCTGAATTCAAAGCTTAAACCACAGGCATCAACCACAATACTGCAATTCAACGGATCACGTATTCTAACTCGGTGTATTTCAGATAGTGCACTTAATTGATTTTCACCTATAGTCGTCATCTACCCTAGTAGAAGCAAAATAGAGGAGTAAATGTTCCAAAGGTCCAATACGCTGCTCCAGACGAGATTAATCACTCCCTGCGACTGGTCAGGCCCACAGCAGAGCAGTTACAGTGGTAGTCCAACTACAGCGTAAATACAGGCTTGTGAAATGGATTGAGATGCCTGATAAACATGCTTGCACCATGAAGCTGTCATTCTCCTGTCATTGCAAGCGAGAACGAAGAAAAGCCTGCTCTTCCTCCGCTCCCCTTTCACTGAATGACAAGATGACAGCCCTCAGGTGATTGGATGACAGGGGCACGCTGCGTGTTTCCGACAGCGCTCGCCATATACTCTTGATAAAGTCATCAAGGCCTCTGCTGTTTACCAGCATGCCAATGCAGCTGCTTGTGGAAGATTAGCAAAGCATGCCGCATTTACGTGGACACTCAATGATGCATGTCAATTGCTTAGACAGATATAACAGCACGTTTTAGCAAAGGCGAGTGTATGCGGTGGCACAACATGCAAAAAGAAAGCTGAATTTAAGGGTAACTTCTAGTAGTTTCATGAGGTTTGTTCAAAAATACAAGACTTTGATTGTGAGTCATCGAATCTTTGAAGTCCTGTGAAAAACTAAGTACACCTTTACTGCTTCCATTAGAATTATGAGGCCAAGTAGCAGTTAATTAATTGATCATCAGCACGTGGGAGCACCTCTATAAAAGCAGAACGTTTGCACAGGGCACACAGGTGTGTGCTAACACAGTGCTGAGGAGGAAAGCATCGATCTTACAGAAGCAATTATTGCCGCCTATCAATCAGGGAAGAGTTGTGAGTGAGAAAGACAATTACAATTCCTCCCCACATAATAGCTACATCTCAGACTACAGTTATCATGTTAAATGTTAAAGTTCGTGACAGTAACATTAGAAAAAGACTGAATAAGTGTGGCCTGCTTGGAACATGAAGCTCGGGCCAGGTTGGCTGTATCTGAACAATGTCCTCTGGACACATGAAACCAAAGTGGAGATGTTAACGCCCAGTACCACTTCAACCAATCCCTTCATAGCTGCTGTCAAGCATGGTGGTGGAGGGGTGATGATTTGGGCTTATTTAGTAGCCACAGCACCTGGGCACATCCACAATGATGCGAGATACTGATAAAGTCATGCAGATGAGGGTCATATACAGTCAGTAAAACGAGGTATGGTACAGGTGTGACTGTTTGAAGCATCTTGTTGAGCACGTTTGTCTTTCATTCTTGACTCTGATGTTCAAGCTTTTCTGTTTTATGGGCACTGAAGCAAATAAATGTTCACTCCAAATTCAAATGTATTAATCTTCAGGCCTGCGGTGTTTATGCATCTAGACTATGTTGGTGCTAATCTCCCTGTTTTTTATATACGAGTCACAGTTTCTCCATTCTCTTGAATCTAATGGTGTCAGGTGGCCCTAAAAGATCTGAAAGCTCAGGAGCAATGTCTCTTTTTAGAAATCACAATCCAGGTACTTAAAAAAACTACATAAACCATATGAGATAAACAAAAAAGTGTGTAAATATGACTTGTGTGGACATTTTAAAGATTTAAATCGGGCGTCCTTGTCGTATTTCTCTTTGATTGCAAGAAAAGTGAAAGAAGCTTTGCGATAAATAAAGACGAGTTCAATTTTTCTTCATTTGTAGCCCTAAAAAAAAAGAGTTTGCATTTGCATGTCCATCAAACCACAGACCTATAAAATCAGGGCAGCAAAACACTTCTGTGTTTGATTCTGCAGAAATTGGCCTGACAAGAGGAACAATTGTCAGAGCTCGAGCGCTTGACAGGAATAGTTTATTCACAAAAGGAAAGCGCTAGTTTTCACAGCTGTTTGTTTTTTTCCATGTTGAAACACATTTTCTGTCTTGCCATTGTTTATATAGATTTAACGGAGCATTTGTGAGGCGCACAATAGAATAATGGCCTCACGTCAGTGTGTTCGGTTCCTTTGTGGGGGTTTTTTGTGTGTTTTTTTTTACCAAAGCTGGGTCAAAATGTTATTTGAAATCCCCACGGGATTACCAGCAGAAGTAGTGTTTTTCCAACGCCTGCATACAGGCCACTTGCAAGGCCAATTCAATCCTCATGAAAGTCTTCTAAAAGTCCCGCACCATTATGAATACAGAACGCTTTGCTAGATTGTAGTCCAATTTTAGCTTTCAGTCCAGATTGATTTGATTAACTCTCAGGATCTAATGGCGCCATGTGTTATTTCCTGTTCTTTTTGTGTGTGTGTGTGTCTGCAGTCCCTCCGGTGTTGTCAGTGTTCCAGCAGTCCTTCAATGCCACAGCTGACTACCAGGAATCTGTCACCTTTACTTGCATCACTTCTGGATCTCCGGACCCCATAGTCACATGGCACAGGTAAAGCTCAAAGCGATATCAGGATTGGAAGACATCCAAAAATCTGTGCTCCCTCAAGGATGTAGGATAGGTTTATACCCAAGCAGACACCCGAAAGCACCCTAATGTGATTTCATTCCAAAACCATGAGAATTAATCTGCTGATATAAAAGCGCCTTCACTTATGGGAATGCTTCCCACAAGATTCTTGGAGTCTGCTTTCAGGGATTTGCTCCCATTCAGCTCCAACAGCATTTGTAAGACTCAATGCTGATTTTGGGCGATAAACCCTGGCTTGCATTGGCGCCCCAATTTATCCCGTAAAGTATGAGCTGAGCTCTACACGAGCCAATTCTTCCACTCCAGACTGGGAAAAAAATGGTTTTATCCATCTATGAGAGGGAAAGGCTGTTCCGTTGAACCAAACGATTAAGGCCATCATACACCAAAAGTCCAACTCCTTACATAAGCCATACATTCAGTTTGAAAACATAAGCACTGCTTGATTGATGACTTGAGTGAAGCGACTTAATTAAAGCATATTTAACCTTTATTTTGAAATAATACAGGATATTATGGTCCCTACTACCCATCCATGCCTGTGTACACACATGCGTATATGCGCAAGAAGACTTTCCTTCACAGTTCTGAGGAATTCATAGTCCGCCCTCGCACATTGCCCTCAGCAGCCACACAGTAATATCCATGGCACATAGCAGCAGAGTGAACATTTGCACCTGAAGAGCATTTGACACCCCGCTAGCCTCTCTACAGCTCGACATCAAGCAATTAGCTTGCACCCACTCGGCAGGCAATCGTAACAAGCTCTTTGCACCTGAGCATTTATTGATAACGCTTTATTGGTGTTCCATTGAAGCTTATAGTGTTTGCCTAAAATCTCTTTTTTCCCCCAGTTTTCCTTATTGGAATTTACTGGAAAGACTGTTTTGAATATATTTGACACAATTTAGTTTAATCAACTCCGTCCATCTTTCAAAAAGGGGCCCTGTTATGTTTTTCATTTATGGATGCTCATATTAAACTCGCTTCAAATCATGAGGTCCGTGTATGTTAAAGTAATCCCCAAAGCTCTGCTTGCCTGTTTTTGTCTCTGCGTGATGTCACTGAGAATGAATATCCCTACCTGGTCTCTGGTCACCTCAGGCTTAAATATCTGACTGTATTATTTTGAACTGTGAAATCACGTTAAGCTACTCTAATAGAATCCAAGGATAAACATAATAAGCTGAAAATAAGCCTGTAGTATCTTCTCTTGACACATGATGTTGTGTTATAAATGTTATAAACAATTCAAACAAACACGACCCAAAAGTGACCTCATGGCTACTCATAATGGCTATATTTTGTAGTTAATTTGGTAAAATAAATACAGTGGGCTTGGCATTGCTTCTAAAGGGCAAAAAGAGGACGACTATTCAATAACATATTAGTTTAATCTTAAATTAAGTTATTTTACTTCCCCCCTACAGTTTGAGCTCCACTGTGTACCATATACAACACTGTGTAAAAGCGTTGGGTCAACACTGCTTTCTTCTAGCTTCTGCAAGAACAATGGAAATGAAATAGTTTCAAGAATTTATTGAAATTTGTGCAAACATACATGGAAGTACAGTATAAAACAGAGTTTGTACAATTCTAACATCTTTGAAGAGCCACATTTGGTGTGACAACCTTTATTCTTCAGCACAATCTGAACTCTCTTAGGCAGCTTTTCTCATCATGTCTTTAAGTCGTCTTCAGGAATAGTTCTCCAGGCTTCTTGAAGGACATTCAAAGCTCTTCTTTGGATGTTTCTGCCTTTTGTTCTGTTCTCTGTCAACATGATCCCACACTGCTTCAATAATGTTGAGGTCCGAGCTCTGGGGAGGCCCATTCATGACTGATAGTGTTCGACTGTGTGTTTTTCTATACAGGTATGATTTTATTGCATTGACAGCGTGTTTGGGATCATTATCATTATGAAAAATGAAGCCAGTGGCAATCAGATGTTTTCTAGATGGCACTGCATGGTCTGATGGTCCTTTTCTGTGTTCATAGTTTTATCGATTTTGACAAGATCACCAACACAAATGACTGAAATGCAACTCAAACCATGACGGGACCTCCACTGTGTATTACAGATGGCCATAGACACTCACTGTCGTACCTCTCTCTTGACCTTCTACATACATATTGATGATATTTGAACCAAATATTTCAAATATTTGCATTATTCACTCCAATTTTACAGTCCAGTTCCCGAGCACATATCTCAGCCTTTTATCCTTGTTTTCCCTCCTTAAGAATCACTTGACAGCCACCCTTCCACTGAGACGATTTCTGATGTGGCCTCGGTGAACAGTAGCTGGATCAACTGAGCCAAATCCATCTCTCAGATCCTGCGGCAGGTGTTTGCTGGATTTTTTTTTCCTGTTTCTCAAGGAAACTGTTTATCTGCTATAGGTAGTTTTTTTAAAAAGCTTTTTTTAAGGTAGAATTGTTCAGGCTCAGGGAGGGGCGGCCAGTCATGGATTACTCGTTTACTCTCAGAAAAGCTGGTTGCTGTGTTTGTGGCATTCAAAGAATCTACGGCAATATCAGCACATATTAACTCTATGTTGTTATATCAGCTGAGCATTATTTGAACTGTAGCAAAATGCATTAATTAATCTTTTCATACGTCATAATTATGATGTGGGTCTGTGATCTGTTATTATTATTATTATTGTACTTTTAAGTAACTCAGTCAGTGCTACAAAGCAGTTAAAAGCACATAAACTGAGCTGAGCATGTGCAGCAATGGTAAACACAGATGCCTTTATTCATCACCCTAACAAAGAGGTCACATACCTCTCAGAGTGCTTACCTTCATCACAGGAGCGCTCCACAATTCTGCAGGAAGATGAAGCGCAGCGAGGTGAATTCTTCACTCCTGCATTTCATGTGACATCGTCTCTGCGAGTAATACAGATGTAATGAGAACTGAGCTGTCTGTTTGAAAGAGAGGTTGAATACAGCAGAAAAAAATGAGGCACATGCATCACTTTGTGAACTACAAACAAAATTTGAAAGGTGGCGCACAGCTGGAAGCAACCTCAACTTTGTAAACCTCATTCATCTTGCTCCCTTGTTTCGGGACTCCAAAAAAAAAAGAAGCAGGAATTACTTTTACTCCAGGGTGTCTTACCTTGGCTTTTCAGCTCTGGAGCGCAACAGCAAAATGTAATTTTAATGACTTAACAGCAGGTTTGATATTATGGAGAACATGTCAGGGTGAAGATGGCAGAGTGCACATCTCCATCCTTACTTTCATATTGAGACAATCCCTGTGGCAGCTCAACTACGTCAGTCTCAGTTTTTGCTTTAAGTGTAAAACTGAGTTTTGTTTGACGTTGTGATTTGACAAAAAGGCCGTCAAAATGAGAAACCTGAGAAATAAGACATCTTGGTTGGTTTCTCACAGAATGAAAGAGGCTTAGATGCAGAAGCATTCAGCACTGACATTGTGCTCACTGATGTGCTGAGGCAATTAAAAATGACCACAGAAGTTAGCGACTAAACCTTTTTCGTAATAAAATTCTCTTGCATGGTCGGATGTGTAACTGCCATTCACAAAATTTGATTCTCGCAAGATCAAGAAAAGTTTAAACCAACTCTCAGAGAAACTCAGCGGAGCACTGAGAGCTAATGAGACTTTGTTCGTTTGTTCTTCTACAGCAGGGAAGTCAAACTCGTTTTACACTGTGGGCCATGTACAGCCCACTTTGATCTTAGGTGGGCCGGACCAGTGAAACACCTATTTCTGTCGGCGTAAAGGAGTTTAAACACACATTTAATTTCTGAGACATTTTGATTTAAAAAAAAAAAGAAGTGTAATTTCAACAATATAACTCAGTTTTTCTACATGATGGAGAAATGCTGCTTTGGGCTTAAATTGTAAGAAAAAAACATGTAAAATTACAGAAGAAGTTCAGTTAACTCATTGTGCAGGCTGTTAATTTAAAATTAATTCAGCTTATTTTTATATACTCCCAACATCAGTTACCCCATGGTGCTTTATATTGTAAGGTAAACATGTTACAATAATGCAGAAAAAATAGAGAATTATAAAACAACAATTTTTGTCATTTTCTTTTTTTTGTTGTTTTTTTATTCCATTTCCATAGTTAACAGTAAAACAAATCAGGAACTTTATGTCATTTAATGGTTTATCTAATTATTTATGTTGGTGCATGTGATTGGAGAAAACTGTAAAACACATCTAAAAGTCTAAAATGTATGCCCTCCTTCACAAAGCCTTCCAGTGGGTCAAACTGGAGTCTTTGGTAGGCCGATTCTTGCCCCTGGGTCTTATATTTGATACACCTGCTCTGAAGTGTTGCGGTTTCAAGGTCAGAAGGCAGCCTGTTCTCATTCCCAACGCTCAGATTATTCCGTTTTTTCCAAAGCTGCTGGTCTCTCTGAGATATGCCCAAGGTGTCTTTTGGCTACTGCTGGAATGCTGGGGGTCACCGTAATAGTAGAAACCGCTCTCACACTCAGCTCGTCACACTTGGCTTGTTCAGAACCCCTTGACATTACATCTACACTACCCTGGGTATCTTTGAGCCTAATTTTTCATCTTGCAAGGTGATTCTTGTTAAGAGCGTTAACAGATTGGGGTCATTACTCCAAAAAGTAATGCATTACACATAACTCATTACTTTTTAAAGGTTAAAATGCTATGTTACTTGATTATACCTGTAGAAATGAATTAGAAACACCACTCATCATATTAGTTTTGTGTTATTTCGCAAAAACCACCTGAGATACATTGGCACAGAATTGCAGTTTAACAATTTAAACCTTGTTCCAAACACTGGGATCATGGCCTATTCTAATGAGGACACACACGCACACACACACACACACACAAGATATTTTTGTAAGTGTTTAAGAATTCACACAAAGCCAAGGGCAAAGTTAAAACGCAGCACTTCAAAGAAAAATGTTACGGCCACAGCGAATCTGCGATAGGAACAGGTGCCGTAACTGCTTTTGTTGCCTGTTGAAAATGAAGCTTTAGATGCTTGGCTGGGGTCAGCATATACTCTGACATCAGTCTGAGTTCTTCACTGCTCGCTTTGACAGCATGCTGGGCGAAAAATGAAAGCTGGACACCGCTCTACTATTATACTAGTCAGCTGATTGTAGCGCAAGTGCACAGAAAACAACATTACCTTTGATTTTGTTTTATCTGTGTGCTCATCGTGCAGATCATTGAAGAATTTGCAGTAACAGCTGAAAGTTTGAATAGCTGAGCGTGTCTAATTTTCACTGGTACCATATGCAATGCAAATAAAGGCATAAGTGATGGGTTACTAACTAATATGATTACTACATTTGTTTTTAGGCTTCCACATCAGTGGTGTTTCCTTTGCTCTCAAAGTGTGGCTCATACTGAGATTCTTTTTTTGCCATCTTTTTGGGTTTTGTGACACTTTTGGTCTCACGGAGTGTAGATACAGTAATGTGGCGTGGCCACAAGCAGGTAATGGCACAACCTTGTACCAAACCTTTGTGCGAGTGCTATTCCTCTTATGACACAGTCATGCTAGGAAAGAACATTTCCGTGACTGTGTGCAATGAACTTGTGATCTCGTTGCCTTTGAAATTATTGCTTTGAAGACCACTCGCAGTCAGTTGCTGTCTTCAAAGCAACTTTGGTGCATCAAGAGAGCACTAAGAATCAGTAGGAATCAGTCTGCAACTGAACAGAGTCCAGTTGGCAATTAATTGCAATTGCTTTCTGATAATATGGCAGTTATCTGAAAAAAACATCTAAAATATCTTGCTGTCTAGTCTGAAACTCGTAGAAAACAGAAAAATCATAAACAAATAGTAACAGGACAACAATTTATCATCTTAGTGACATAGAAATACAGAAATATAGAAATATAACCAGAATACAACCAGGTCTAAAATAGACCCAAACCCCAGTGCATGTCAGTAGCATAATGTACATAATGTCCTGCATGTTTTATTTTAGCATACCATCCTACGAGATTTACTTGAAAGGGTACTCTTGCATGCTCCCACTTCACTCTAATGCTCGTGTGCCGTTTTTTTTAATGCTGACTGAATAAAATATAAATCACCTGTCAAGGTCTCATTTCAGCTGACTGCAGATTTTGAACATTGTAGTGACCATGGGCTGCCAAACATTTCTGTGTAGTCTCTTTCATTTCCCAGGTCAATAAGTCCCGTGTGTCAGTCCCAGACTACAGAATTAAAATGCGTAAATCACAACAAAGGCTTTGGTATAAACAACACATCACATTCCAATTTAGTTTTTCTTTTGATGCCACCCCTCCTAACTTATTCCAGGCTCTCCCGTTGCATTTCCTGTCATAGCGAGGTTTCACCTCATCCTCTGTGCATCTTGGGTAATGGACTACCTGTCAGCAGTCAGTCAGTATAATGACATTCAGAACTGCAGCACGTCCTCCACTGTCCATTCCAAAGATGAGGCCTCTCTTCATTTCCTCTTTGGCTCGCCAGAGTTATTATTACTTGGCTTTGGTGTTTCCTCTGACGACTTTCAATTATCCTCCCTCTCGCTTTTCCTACAGTACAATGAGGCTGGGCTCGCCACGCGGTATAACTGCGCTCATGTCTATTTGTGTCTGAGTCTTCAAATCCCTTCATGTGAAATCCCTAAAAAAAAAAAAAACATAAGAGTTTTTTAGTGGCACAGTAAAATATACGCTGTGAATAATACAACAGCCTGAACTGAAGACTTGAGATACATCTGTTCTGAATTTATTACATAAAATAACTTGTAACGTTAAAAAAAAAAACAAGTTGCTATTATCCATATTAAATTAAACATTAGAAATTTTTAATGTCTTTTGATACCTTTTTTTTGTATTTGTGCGTTGGGCGGATTAATAATGAATTAACAACTGAAAATACCGACGCACATTTGCAAACATCAGATCAGCTTTATCTGTTTTGTGTTCATTTATGCAAAATCTTAATGATTTTCATTTTGAGAATCTCATCCATTTATGCTCTACTTCTCATCCACACTGATACATGAAACTATATGTAAGAGTTTCGGGTCCCCTGGGCAGATGAAATATTTTACTGAGTGAGAAGTGGGGAGAAAAACTAAGTGCAAACCCTGCAGTAAATGAGCCATTTTTCAAATGATAATGAACTGTCTGAAATCTCATTTTTATTTAATTAATACACAAATTGGGCAAAAAACGGTGACTGTGGTGCTCCAAAAGTTTGAACATGCTCTCCTACATGAAAGCTCCCAGAACATAAACTTCTTACTTTTCGGGATTCGTTCATAGAGCTTAACCAAAATATAAACACTAGAAAAGCTCCAGTAAAGCCTAATGATGCCAAGAAAGTAGAGAAAAGTTGTGTTGAAGCAGTAGTTAAAGCAATAACTTTCAGTTTTATACAGAAGAAGGTTCTTCACAAATTATCAGAATGAAGTAGTAACCAGGGCGTGGATCAAAGGCAGGCCTTTATTTCTTTTTAAGGTTTATTTAATAAGTAGCAGATTTCAGTACAAAACCTGCAATTTGTTGTATCTACTGATAAAACTGCAGAGCGCAGTGATTCGCACATAGTAAAGATCAGTTTAGTATCTCTGCAACCCAGAAACTGCTGCACCCATGGTGTCACAGTTCACTTAATCTGACACATGTGTGTATTAACATTCACTTTGTCAGTATTTGGGTGCTGGCCTTGATTTGTTTGCATCAACCTCTCCCCAGGTTTTTATTAGAGACACAGTTTTTAACAAATGATATCTATGAGTGCAGGTTTTATTTTTGTTTGTTTGTTTGTTTGTTTGTTTGTTTGTTTGTTTGTTTGTTTGTTTGTTTGTTTGTTTGTTTGTTTGTTTGTTTGTTTGTTTGTTTGTTTGTTTGTTTTGGGGGGGCAA
>VURO01048981.1:51412-64226 GCA_015108175.1 Pelvicachromis taeniatus
TGGCCTTGATTTGTTTGCATCAACCTCTCCCCAGGTTTTTATTAGAGACACAGTTTTTAACAAATGATATCTATGAGTGCAGGTTTTATTTTTGTTTGTTTGTTTGTTTGTTTGTTTGTTTGTTTGTTTGTTTGTTTGTTTGTTTGTTTGTTTGTTTGTTTGTTTGTTTGTTTTGGGGGGGCAATTTAATGCAGCTTTAATCAATGAAGTTGGCGTTTTCTATTCATCCGGTCATAAATAGCAAATTTAGTTGCTAGTTGCTAGTTTTTTGTTAGCTTAAAATAACTCCCAGGCACTCTCTTTTAAATGACACATACATTCACAAACTAAACACAAACTTCAACTGTCTGGTTTGCTGATATGCAGTAGAGGAAAGTAGATCTTAAAGTAAAAATCTGGTTACATTTAAATCAGAAGATTAAATTTGTGTGCTACAAAATTAAATGTATGTAAACATGTATTTCCTGTGTTTTGGGTGCCATTGCTGCTTGATACTACATGAATTCTGTCACTAAGCTAATCTTGTTTTAACCAGCTTACAGATGGGGTAAAAGGACCTTGTCTAAATCTGTGCAAGTATGGGGAAAAAACAAAGCTATCCCTTGAACCTTTTAGATTACACGCCTGGTTAACTAGCTGCAAATAAACAAGCGGAGGAGGCAGCAAACCTGCTTCACACTATTATGATTTTGTTATGAGGCTTAAATATAGACATGCATCAATTTATCAGTTTGGTTTTTCTGAATAATTTCCCCACAGAGCCCAGTAAGAAAAGACATAAAGTCAGCAATGCATCTCCACACCACACTGGAGTCATTTAGTGAGCATTGCAGTCCATTAGAAAACACACACAGCAACACAAGTGAGCGCTGGCAGGCCTGTAACTGACACTATAAAGATGTTACTTTTCTGCATGGCAGAGTTTCAGAACTCTGATGACATACAACAAATTATTCATTGAGCAATTGTTATTTCAATTATTGCCAGATCTGTTTATCCAAAACAATCCTTTCATCACACTTCAAATAGTGTCTATAAAAAGTGCCATCATGTTTTCACCTGTTTATGTGCTATAGATAGAAATGGCTTCAAAGCCAAGCTGTCTGCACTTTGCCTGATTTTTATGGGATCGGTTGACACCCAAAATGCAGAGATTATACATCTGTAACATCAACGTGTACTGACGCATTAATATTTTAGGAGGTCACTGTCAGTTTTGAGGTAGTTGCTAAATCTTTTCCACTCCTTACTTATGTGCCGCTGCTTTTCACTTGTGCAGGAAAGGGCAGCAGCTGGAGCCATCGGACCAGTACATTTTGAACAGGCAGGATGGCGGGCGTAGCATGTTAACCATACGCAACATCCGGCAGGGTGATGGAGGCACCTACACCTGCAGGGCCACCAACAAGGCAGGATCCCAGGAAAGAGAGCTCTTCCTCAAAGTGTTTGGTAAGCATGTAATCTGAGTAAAATACTATAGTTGTTTAAGCTAAGAACCATAGCTCAAATAATGTCAAAAAGATCAGTGACTGAAAATATACAATAATATAACAAGATCAAATAGATCCATAAGGTAAGAGGCACTGTAGATCAAAATCAAAAATATAATAAGACATGTTAAATTGAATGATTGAGAAGGTTTCTCAAGCTGTTCAAAATCCCTTCTGTAAATGAATGTTTCATTAAATATAAAGGTTTTAGTACAATATATAAAACATTTGGCACAGATAAAATCTTAAAATTAGACAATTGTCTAATTTTCTACAGACACTGGCCACTTTATTATAAACACCTCTTCAAAAATGCTCATAATTATTATTATTATTAATGATTGTTATTATAAGAAATGGTCCAGAGAACCTGCTGAAGTTTGTACCAACTGATTTGCATGACTTTGAACGTGCCATGGTCGTTGGTACTAGACAGAGAATAGTCAGACTGCTTCGAGATAGTAGGAAGGGAAAAGCAACAAAAATGGCCGCTCATTACAATCAAGGTGTGTAGAAGAGCATCTCTTCTTGTAGAGCAGCAGGTGACCACACCATGGGTACCACTGCTGTCAGTTAAAAACCGGAAACTAAGGCTACAGAAACCTCGTCAAAACTGGACGACAGACGACTGTAAAAACATAGTGTCAGTTTCTGCTCCTGGTAGCGTCAGTCTTTATGCAACCAACATGAAAGCGTGGTTCTGTCCTGCCTCGTGTCAATGATTCAGTCTGTTAGTGTGTAATGGTTTGGGGGACTTTTTTCTTGGCACATTTTAGTACTATTTGAGTACCAACTGTACTTTCAAATAGCCTCTGCAGTCACCAGATCTTAATCCAATAGACAACCTTTTTGGTGGAACAGAAAATGCTACCATGTCAACATGGACCACAATCTCTGAGGAAAGTTTTCAGTACCGTGTTGAAGGTACTCCTCCTGAAAAAGGAGGTCCAACCTGTTACTATCAAAGCGTATCTAATAAAGTAGTGAGTGGAAATCATTAATAAGATAGTTGACCGGAAGTGATTCTTTGTAGAGCATTATTGGGACTATTTCTTTATTATAAATTAGTCCCAAATTACATCTACCCTCATTGTGCTGGGAAAAATAGAAATATCTCAAAGGCTGGACTAATGAAAAGGAAACTATCTGCATGAACAGATAAGTGTAAGCAAAAACACTTTGTTCTTCTATCTCCCCAAACCAGACTAACATAAAAAAAAGCCCTTCCAATCACTTTAAAGGGTTTGTTTTCTTTTTCCATTATCTGTTATTTGATGCCCCACCAAAGATTTTAAATGCAATAGTATTACCTATGACACTAAACCGTGCTTTATGTTGATCCATAAAGCTTTATTGTAAAGACATCCACAAATTCCATTTCATAAAGAAAAGCAGAAAAAAAAAAAAGTGCCCAAATATGGCAGTCGGCCCACACCAATAACAGCTTTATCAAAGTGATATATTTCTCTTGAAAAATAAATATTTCATTTATTGCTTCATTTTTCAATTACGGCACTCCTCGTAAAAAATTTCAATTTATATTTTCATAAACCTGCCGGTTATTTCCTCACAGATCGCCGTGATAGCGCTCCTTCTAGCTCATGAAAATGTATGGAGATTTGTGCTCAAGTCATCAGCATCCTTTGGAGATGTGAGAAGCGCTTGTTCCTCAAAATGCACATTTAAATGAAGAAGTTAAGGGGGAGGGAGGAGTTCTGCTTCCAGGCCGTGTGGTGGGGGAACGCAGTTGTAAGTTAGTTTTATTACCCTTGACAGCACAGGCGGGAGGAAAACAGGAATTTTAAGTTAGACGTGGTGTGTGCAGGTGTGTGTGTGTGTGCGCGCGCTTCACTGGTGTTTAGGCGCTGTAACCCATTGTGAGCCCCATCTTTGTCTGTAGCACTTTCACAGATCTGCTTGTACATGTTTGTTGTTAGGCGTTCACTTTTATACACTCTAAAATTTTCACATCTGGGGGCCTCCAGGAAACATTGTGTGCATTCTGGCTGCTGTGTAAAGTTGCAAGAGCAGTCCATGAGCTGTAAAAGGCTGAAGCCTGCAGTCTTCGGGGATTATGTCAACTTGTCCTGCTTTTGAGGCAATGAGTCATTTGTTGCTGTAGAAGAAAATCCATACTATTAAGGAATAGCTGCATGTTCTTGTTAGACATGCCTGAAGAGTGGCTCAGGGGATGCTTGGTTGGTCACTCTATTACTTTAGTCTGGACTGAAATATCTCAACAATTTCTCAGTGGATTTCCATTAACTTTAATGACTTTTATGAGTTTGTTGGTCCACTAGCTTTCCCACCCAGCAAATATTGTTGAAAAGATATTAAAGGTCACTTTGGAGAATTCTAAACAACACAGAGATTTGGTTAAAAAGTAAAACCTCAATGCTGTCCTCATCAGTTTCATTCAAAAGTGGTCTTGAAAACTTATATTGAATTCTGTTAAAGAGTAAAAGAGTATATTTCATCAACATTTCAACTATGCCGACAATAGAATAGACTAGAATAGAATAGCCCTCTATTGTCATTGTAAATTTAAAACGAAATTGGGGCTGCTCTACGCCAACTGTGCAGGAATAAAATATAAATATTAAGACAAACAGCAGATTAGAGTTTAGGCCATTGTTGCTATGAGACCCGCTGCCATCCTAATGTCGTTTCCAGCAACAGAAACACGTAATGACACGTGATTTAGACGTATTCATTTGTTATTGTTTTTTTTTAAATTACTTGGTTGGCATTATATGTCCACATTCTAATATTTGACAACCAAATAAGATTTTATTTATTAAATTTAGTAAAAGTGGCAGGCTCTTTATTGGAAAAAAAAATCATAGATCACCTTTTGTTGTGGAAAAATAATTTAAGCATCGAAACCAAACAGATTTTCTGACATTTATTGAAATAAAGTTAAAACCTTTGCAAGGGGATCAATGTAACACAAAATGGGTTTGTACCACCATTGACCAACAGATAAAATAATAACAGCTCCTTTAAAGCTGTTGTGTGGATACAATCTTTGTCTATTCAGTGGCTGGGAGTGAAATTCTCACCATCATGTAGGCACCAGCTTGATAATGAAGTGTGTCAGGGCCTTGAGCAAATCTTAAGATCAGTTGTTTTCCCGTCTTCATACACTCGTTTTTTTTTTTTGTACAAGTAAGTTACAATTACATATCGATAGTACTCAGGGGTTAGATGAGGTGAAACAAAAATTTTCCGGTACACTTTTCAACCAAATTTAGAGGTAAAGGTTATAACTAACTGAC
Organism: Pelvicachromis taeniatus; assembly: GCA_015108175.1. Taxonomy (NCBI): domain Eukaryota; kingdom Metazoa; phylum Chordata; class Actinopteri; order Cichliformes; family Cichlidae; genus Pelvicachromis; species Pelvicachromis taeniatus. The sequence goes on from VURO01048981.1 coordinate 56,181, forward strand.
CCATTTAAGCCCAACCCTCCCAAAATAACAACTGAGATCTGGTGGGAGTCTTTACTAATTATCTACCACCACCATTATGTCAAAATTTAAATCCATCAAACCTGCAAAACTAATTTTGTTCCTTTCAGATCTGCTTTTTTCTTAAGTGGCTTTTAACAAATGTTTTCTTGCTATTTAATAGCCTAAACTTTGGTGTGATGGTGATTGTTGTCACGTGTTCCATATCAAGACACTCCAGAACCAAAGACATCTTACCTGAGCCAAGGAGGTCAAGAACAGGATTGTTGCTGTGTGATACATTACTATTTTCAGATAAAAGTAAGTTCTGTATTTTAGGAAAGCAAATTCCTAAAGTCTGGAGGAAGAGCAAAGAGCAGAATCCAAGGTCTTTGAAGTCTACTGTGAAGTCGGTGATAAGTTAGAGTGACGTGTGATCTGGTGGTGCAGGTGCTGGTAGATGGAGTGCTGTGTTTCATCAGGTCCAAAGTCAAGACTGCATGCAAGCTTTGTGGAGATTTATTACTATGATATTACTATGCCCGCAGTGCCGAAACTACTACCAAATTGTGTGCTGACCATATTATTACTTTGCTCGATTGGCCAGCCACCTCGCCTGACCTGAACACCACAGAGAATCAAGAAGAGGAAGTTAAGAAACACTTGACCTAAAAATACTGACCTTTTGAAGGCAACTATTAAAGTGTAACCGGGCTTCAATAATACCTCAGAAGTGCCACAAACTTCTTTCTATATTGTATAGAATATATATATAGATCTACTGATTGATCTTAGGAACACTTTGAGATACTGTATTTGGGATTTTACATGAGCTATAAGCCACTTTCATCGAGATTAGAGCGAAAAAGGATTGCAATCTTTATGCGCATTTATCTTTTATAAGTTTATCTTTTTTAATTAAATTATGAAAACGCCAGCAAGAAAAGGCTTCTACAAAGGTTGCCAAAAGAAGAAGAAAATGGGCTGTAACCAAGGTGACCTGTAAGAAACGTGCTAAAATGGATTGTTTCAGACACTAACTGAACTTTTTAAAAGAGCCCATTTATATAGGATCACGCAAAGCTATGTTTTTCAAGTATCTGAATACAACTACAAAGTCTTGGAATGAAAGAGATCCCTTTGAAAAAAAAGAGTGCCAACAAATTAAGTGTTATGATGGGCGCTCTTAGCACGTTAGCGTAGCAATATTAGCGGTTAGCTAAACATTGCTGCGCTGTAATTGTTGTTAGCTACAGCAACAAGCAACAGCTTTTGACCTGCACAGTATTCGTTTTTGACTGCTTCCATGGCTAAATGTTGTCAGCGATACAGTTTGATAGCAGATAATTCTTCAGCTATCTGAAGCATCAACAGTAAATGTCAGGTTTCAGAAAAAGAGAAAGCAGATCCTACATTTTCCCTGCAACACTCAGCAGCTGTACCGGGAGACATTTATCACAGAAGCAAAGATTTTCATCTATCTGCAGACAGACTCTTAAGAGTTTGCTACAGTTTGCATTTTTTTCCTATTGTCAGTAGTCTATGAAACACAGCACCCACTTTAATGGGTTTTTCCATTCTGTAATTTGCACACGTTGACTGAACGCATCGCGAACACATTCTTCTTTGAGTTTTTTATTCCTTATGTCTGTTCACTTGAATCTACCGTTTCTGTTTCTTTATGCAAAATGTAGCCAAGAAGAAGTCCTGACAGCAAAGACAGTAAATTACATCCCCATAAAAATAACAAAAATGATGATGATGATGATGATAATAATACTGTCTCACAGTAGATTTTTTTCCCGCAGTTAAGCCCTCTAAACTCTGGAGCATTATAAGAGGCATCAGGGATGACAGGAGAGAATCTGTGCTGACATTTGCTTTGTGGATCTGCACAGCTGAAACAACAAATGCAGACATTAAAATTATCAGATGCAGTCAGTACCACATTTGCCTTCTGATACCTGTCAGTGGGTGGGATAAGAGCCTTATGTCAAATATTACTATAGAGAGGATGAAAATACTGTTTAGCTGCATAAACAGGCTTGTTCCTGCATTAACTGTCTGCAAGCAGCGAAGAGCCGTCAAAGCAAACCATCTTTTTTGGTCTTTCATAAGCTAACAATGTGACAAACTGTACATTTATGCCAGTTCCTTCTCTTCCTGACATATTAATGGCTTTTTCACATATTATGGTTAGGATTGAGGCTGCCAGAGCTGACACTGTGCAGTAGCAAAATACAACATTTACAAGTATAATTATTATAATACCTGTAATTAGAATAATTAAGCGTAATTAGAGTTATTACCATGTGAGTAAAATACTAATAGTTTTTTTTTGTCGTGCTGAGTTTAAAAGAAACTTAAAGAAGTTCATTTGAATTTATAAACTGAATAAGAATAAAGTTCACTTAGTAAAAATCCAAGGTCCAATAAATTCAGGATTTTTGTCTTTTAAGCATAAAGAGCGCTTCTCATTTAAAGAGGAAATGTTTTCAATAAAATGTTATTAATAGCAGTCCCTGCAGAGTGGTTTTTGCATCACATTTGACAAATGAGACATTTTTCATTTAATATTTTTCATGATGAAGGGCATTTGAGGCAAACAGCTGTGGATAGGAACCGTAGAACTGGTTCAGACCAGTTTTCAGCACCATTAACAGTTTTATGTGTTTGGCAGTCGGATCGTTTTGAATGTGTATTTGTATGTCTGCACACGGAGAGCTGTCAGAACATGGTGCTTCTAGCATCTTTCACTCTGCAGACGTCATCTTAACAAAGAAACTGTGCCTCATTATGGGACTTATAGCAAAAAAGGGGGGGAAAAAAACCCCAACGGTTGAGATAATTTCGCCTCTTCTCTGCGTGGCCTTTTGTGTTGACACAAAACAGAATCAAGCAGATTGTTGCACTATTTTCAAGAAAAGGACACTTGATTCTGAATGAGTTCTGAAGTGCGCTGATTTGTTGTTGAAACAAGTAAAATTATCCTTGCTATTCCCGGCAAATCTATTTGACTTGATTGAGGAAAACAAGATTTGACGACTTGGTTGAGGCGTAAATAAGCCATTAATGTGGTTGTTTGTGCTGGAATTTTAGAAGATATATATTTATTGTTAAGTGATTTTTTTTTTTGTTTGTTTGCTTTATCCCTACTGCCTTACTGATATTATTATACCTGCACTGAGACCGGGTGCGAGGCATTGATCATGTCCAAGATGCCTATAGAAATATAAAAGCTTAAACTTTTTTTAATCAATAATAAGATACTTTCTGCACATGCTGGCATATGGAAGATGTTACATTTAGAACTCACAGAGAGGCTTAAAGTAAAAAAAAAACTCATGGGCAGCACTGAAGCTGCATTAACTCCTTGGCTCCTTGGCTATTACAATAACACTACAATAACACATGTAAACATTCTTCATTAAAAAAATCCCAATGACTCTATTAATTTGGACCATAAATTTCTACTACTGTAATTTCCGGATTATAAGCCGCTACTTTTTGCACAAACTTTGAACCCTGTGGCTTATTGTCCGGTGCTGCTTTTCTAAGGATTTTTCATGATTTTTGTGATATCGTAAGAGGATTTGCTTTGGTTTGTTCCGCTGTTGTACGGCACCATTAGCCTGGCGGAAAGGCATGTGATCAGACAGACAGTCACGGGGGAAAACAGTGATATGTTGGTCACATGTCTGTCCTCCAGCCAAAGTAGTGCCGTCAAATTAGCGCGAAAAAGAGACTAGATTAGCAAACTGGCTCTCGCTGGCCCTTGAAAATTTGGGGGAGAAGGTGTAAGTCTCACGCCAGACCATACCCATATCCGCAGCAGGTCTTGAAGGTGAACTCTGGCAGCTAAGGGAAGTCGGCAAGTCAGATCCGTAACTTTGGGATAAGGATTGGCTCTAAGCGCTGGGTCGGTCGGGCAGCGGTGCGAAGTGGGGCGACTCTAGACGCGCGCCAGGCCCGCCTTGCGGGGCTCGGATGTCTGCGGCGCGTCACACGCCGTGTGTTTTCACTGGGCGGTGTCCCGTAATAAAAAGAATGTGTTCCAAAACAGGCATCTCTTTCCTGACAATCCCCTTTCTGTGTATACTCTTACATATGATAATTAAACATTAAAACACCTGCGGCTTTTAGTCCAGTGCGGCTAATGTATAAAAAATATGGTAAATTGGGCATTTTTGTCAAAGTGCAGTACTTTCATGCAACCTTGAATAATGCAACACTTCTATACTTCAGCTCATATTGTGAGACGTTTCACAAAAACATAATTCAACACATGATGCATGGATACAATATCTGATTTCAAAACTGTAAAATGAATTAGGGCATCACACATAAAAGATGCATTTTCCGCTTCAGAAAATTTAACTTCACTGAGCAATTCTTATCTTTTGAAAGTAATTTGTGTGTCAAACATTAACATTTGTTACTCTCCCTGAGAAATACAGCGACTGTACCTTTAGCCAACTTTCAATACTGTTTGATGAAATGATCTGTTTATGGTAGCTCGTCGTCTGTAGTGCGTACTTGACACACGCACAACTTCATTGACATTTGCACCATGAACGCATCAGAGGAATAAAAAGAAAAGAAACGAATGTCTGGAGGGTGTAACAGGGCTGTGTGATGTCATTGTTTTCTTACGGCTGTGCATTAACTCCATGCTGTCACTAGAAGCAATGCAAGGCTGCAGCACATGAAAGATTAACTCATTCAGGAATGACATGCAGTAACCTGCTTCAGTGCATGTCAGATTGCACTGCTCATTAAGTCTCTCAATACAGTTCTGGCTTGATTATCCAGCCCACATTAACCTCTGCACATAACTGATATTAGTATATTTTACTGTTTTATCTGCAAATATAGGAATCTGACAAACCCCTTTTCTTGTTTAATGACTGTTTTTTTGTTGTTGTTGTTGGTGCAGTTGACATTGCTAATGCCTAGTTGTACTAATTCTAGGCAGAGATGGAAAGTCACAAAGTTCAAATATTTTGTTACTGAAGATTTTAAAGTATCTTCAATTTGATAGAACCCCTTGTTTTTCTTACTCTTGCTCCCAACATTTGTACATTTTCAAAGGAGCCTTATTACTTTAGCTTTGAGATGTGTGAGCGGTACTATTGATTATTTCCTGTCACTGCGCGCCTTCCCCATATCAAACTGATTTGAACCTAAATGAAGGGAAGGGATGCGAGACGGAGATGAAAGAGGCAAAATGACATATTCGGGAAAAACGAGCGCAAAGCAAACCCGTCTGTGACAGAGAAAAGTACGGTTAGTGACATCGTGACAGGAAACGAAGGTCAGTCACACAAAAACACACTGTTTACTTTGACGCTGTAAGTACATTCATTCAGAGACAGAACTTTTTCCTTTTGACTTGAGTAAAGAAGAAAGAGTAAGGAAAGAGTATTTTTTTCTCTCTTTCTCCTAAAATTATTGTGAATATCTTTACTGAGGTTATTATCACCGTGATCATTTTTCATTTAAGTTGATATTCAGGTTAATTTTCTTTAACCGTCTTTGTTGGTTACATGTGCTTAAGCAATTTAATCACTTACTAAAAGTCCCTGTAGGCAGCCTATGTGTATGTTTGTGTGACCTCATGTTTTGACAAGCTCCCAAAATCCCTCAGGATGGCTTCTTCACCTCGAGGTTGAAGCCATGTGAAATTGCCAAACACTCCCCAAAGATTCCCCCCGGGCGGTGTTAAAAGCCTTCAGTACAGTAGTCACTATTTCCTCTTCACTTCTCTTTGCCTTTCGGATTTTATGCCATGCTACTTTGCAAGCACCCTGTTAACAACGTAAGTGCAGTGTGTGTGTGGGGGGAAAAAAGAAGTAATCCATGATTCATGTGACATGCTCTATGCCCTTGACATGCATCAGGTTTCAGGGCTTGCTTAGAGCATCTTATCAGGAGGAGGCGAGCAGGGACCAGCCCCCAATGGCACGCTTTTCAGCACTTATCGCGGCGCTCACTCTGTGCCAAAAGCAAATCACACGGTGCTGGAGAGGCATCCTTCCAGACAGAAATCTATATTTATTTAAAATAAAAAAGGTGGAACAGTTGATTTGTTCTTTCAAACTTTAGCAAAGTCAGTTTTCTCATCTAGGCCAATGGGTGTGTGTAAAATAGGCCAGAGGCCATGCTTTCTCACTATATCAAACCTGTAGAGTATGACTACAGTGTATAAATGATCTTGGCCTACACTGTCAGTACCAAAGTCATGCATCATCTCAGTGTTTAAACCTCATGGTATAGCCTTCATCTTCCAACTCACTTTATGAGATAGATCTTTGACAGTTTCTCTCCTGCTCATCCTTTCATTCACTTCTCCTTCCTCACTCACACCTTTTCTTCTGGCCTTCAAATCTGTTCTCCTCTTCTCACTTGTTGCATTTTCATTTACCATCTTATTTACCTTTTCTCCCCCGCTTGTCCTCTGTGGTCTCCAGTCCAGCCCCATATCACCCAGCTGAAAAACGTGACAGCCGTAGAGGGCAACGCTGCCATGATCTCCTGCGTGGCTGAGGGCGAGCCTCTGCCTGACATTTCCTGGAGAAGAGCCAGCGACGGTCAGACCTTCGTGGACGGAGACAAGGTAAAAGCTGCCAGAAAGTCCATCTGGCTGTGTGTGTGTGTTTGTGCTCATCATCGTACAGCATAGGTTGGAATTACAGCATGAGTGTCGTGCCCAAAGGATATGACTGGTAGGAAGGATTTATGGCAAATTTACTGGGGTTGCATACCAAATCTATAACCATATGCCAAAACATTAAAACACCTGCCTAATACTGTGCAAGTCCCCTTAGTGCTGCTTACAAACCAGCACTAAGGGGAGCTTTTTTAGCTCATGCGACGTCTGGGGGTGTCTGGCACCTCTTGGTTTTTGTTTTGTTTAGGTAAGACCTATGTCAGTGGGGTCAAACATAATGCCCGGGGCCCAGAATAGGCCCAGCAAAGACTCCAATGTGGCCCACTGGAAGGCTTTGGAGTTTTACAGCTTTTCCTATGGAAATACACATTACCATTTATGCTACACGAAAGTAGTTAAGTAATAGATAGTTTACTTGTTAAAGTGTGCTGTATGTGGATTAGTTTGACATCCTTGGCCTATGCGTTTCAAGTCTGTAAAGATGAATCCTGCTGAAAGTTCATCAGTGTGAGTCTTTTGTCTAGTTCAGTGTGTTTGTTGTGTTGCTGTAACGGGGAGGGAAAAACACCCTTAGGTTTTCAGCTCAGGGTCTAACACGATGGTCTGCTGAGAGACTGCAGTCATCGGGGAGTGTCACTGCTATCATTACTTGTTCTTACAATGTTTGGGTAGGTGATATGTGTTAATTTCCACATGAATGCCAGGTCCAAAGGTTTCTTAACAGAACTGATCTTATTCAATTCATCTGTCACATGCCTGATTTTATTGTCGCGACTGACTACTGTACATTACAGATGAGACACAGATTTGCCAATATGTATATAGATGGGAGATATTTAAATTGTATTTTGATTATAATCACAGGTACAAAAAGTGACTTGAAAGACTCGAATCATTAGAGAGATGGGCCAAATAAAACAGCTCACGTAGTGGTAATGCACAGAGGTGTGAAGACAGAGGCACTGCTGGTTTTATGGAAGCATCGCTTCATTCAATTTCATTACAACTTTGTTTCGAAGAAGTCACATTTTGTCTCTCATTGTGGCGCAGCAGATGGCTCTACCAGTGAGCCTCGGGCACTGTTGCTATGGGAGAAAGCCAGTCAGTGGTGTGAATCAAAACACTGCAGCCGCTGTGCAGCAAAACGCAGCACCACACTTCACTGAGTTCACCCACGACCGAAGAAGGAAATGAGGAGTAGAAACGAACGTGCCATTTTGAATCCGCAAATCTTTATTCGTGGCTGTGTATTCTTGTGGTTTGAAATGCGTCTTTGGATATGACGTGAATTTCTCTAGTGAGAGCCTTGGATTCACCAAATGTCAACTCTAAGGAGTTTCACTAATGAGTTTTTTTTTTTTTTTTTAATGAAGGAATGG
>VURO01048981.1:64246-80680 GCA_015108175.1 Pelvicachromis taeniatus
CCGAGCCGCTTAACTGAAAAAGCCGTTTGAGGTGGTTTTCACACGACAAAGAAAATACCAGGTTTCGTTGTCATGGTGACCATTAAAATGTCACTTTATTTTTTATTTATGTGAAGAGAAACGGAGTCTTTGTGCTTATTGCTACGGACTAGAAAAAAAGCAACAGCATACAGTAACAGTTAATTACTCGTACATGTCGCACCGTTGAAATTAAAGCTGACATCATCGTTCCCGTCTGCCTTACATGAAACGTTGCAATTACAGCCTTGCATTGCCGCCACTGCTGTACATTACAGAGTGATTGATCCGGAGCTTTTCCTTTTGACAAGATTTTATTTTCACGCTCTGTGAAGCCTCAAAAAGAGCGACCCTCAAACAATGAATGCACATTCACCTTGTACTCACATGATTATCTCAAGGGAAATCAGTAAACACTTTTATTTTGGTTGCCCCGAGCGCAAAGAAGACGCCAAGACCTTGAAGTTTTCTGGGCAAATGTTTCAGTTTGTACTTTCTTTCTGAGTTCAGTACCTCCCTCAGACTCGCTGACATTATATTCAATCCAGAAACCGAAGCGACGCAAAGCTTCTATTTTTACTTGTTTCTCCCAGCATCCATTATTCACTTTCTCCATAATAACAGCCACACAAGTGACAAACTGAAAGAAGCCTTTTCTTGAAATAGTAATTATTGCTGAATGGCATGCCATCAATGTCAAAACCATACTCGCTTCCGTGACAGGGGGTAAGAAGCAGCTTAAAAAGAGGGGCAAAAAAAAACAAAAAAAAAACAAAGATGGCAGCCGTTCCTTTTGCCGGGGAAAAAGGTCATCGCGGAGATAAATGAGTGTGTGCATTGGCTCGAATCGCTCGGGTTGATAAATCACAGCCGAAAATGAGAGTAAGTGCTTCTCTTCCCACGGCAAATGCAATTATGGAAATGCGCAGTGCAAACCAACACACCTAAACATACGCAAAGACAAACACGAGTCGTGCGGCGCGAGCTGTGATGGATGGCAGCAGTCATTTAGGTTTAAAGCAGGATGTTCCTCTCTCAATTTGCTCTCCAATCTGCATATCCAGCCGGCGCACACGTGTCTCCCGTTTAGAGTTGTTAAGCTTCGGAAAGTCCTACATGTAATTTTACGCACACTAGTGTTGCTTCCGTCCTTTTCGTTCTTTGTCAGGCTAACACCCTGACCCAGGGTATGAGCACATAATGGGATGCAGTTCCCGGAATTTAGTTATGAATTGAGGCACTATTTTATTCAGCGCATTCTGTGACACCTCGGATATTGTTTTGCTTCTGATCAAAGTTACTGTCTGCTGTTGTAGTCATTCAGAATATCCAAGGCTGGAGAGCAAGTGTCATTAACTCTGTGCTTTTGCGTAGATGACTTCTGAAAAGATTGACATATTTGCTGTGATTCAACTGTCGATTTCTCAGTTAAACCTTGAAATGAGAAGACCAACCAATTGCTTCCTGACTTCCCTGTGCCGAAAGACCGCAGATATTCTAAGCGGCCATTGTGATTAATAAGCTGGAGAGTAAACTCAGGTTTTTGAAATGTAAAAAAGAAACCAGACAGGTGTAAAGCTGCAGTTTTCTCACAAGAAGTGCAAACCACATAATGAGGCACATGTAACAAAAACTGAAAGTAACAGAGTTGCTGAAGAAAAAGAAAAGCTGTGTAGTTTGACAGGCTTACTAAAATAACTGTCCCAGTCATTGAGGGGGCATTGAGTAAATCACACTGCAATTAGAGCTGCATGTATTCCAAATCCATGTGTAGAGGCTTGTAATAAATGCATGTAGCCACGTTGACCTCACACAGTGGTGTAGTGGACAACACCACTGCCTCAGAGCAAGACTGCCCTGTTTGAATCCACCAGCTGGTCAGGGCCTTTCAGTGTAGACCTGCGTCTGAGTCCAAAGATGTGCATTTTAGGTTAATGTGGGATTTAAATTGGGCGTAGGTTTGTAAATGATGGTCTGTTTCTCTATGTTAGCCCTGCAATAAATTGGTGACCTATCTGTGGTGTACACTGGTCTTACCCTGTGACAGTTGGGAGGAGTTCCAGCCCTACTGTAACCCCAAATTGGAAAAGTGGAAGAAAATTGATGGATGGACTTTTTGTTATTTTGCACTTTTGCATAAGGATGCGTGGGGTTCGCTCATACAGTAGCAACTTAGTTGTTCAATGGCATTTTTACATGCAGTCGTCATTTACAAAATAGACGTATTTCTTGGTTTAAAATTACTTGAAACTATTGACTGACAACATAAAGCCCTGAAGAAATTGCTTGTGAAGGTCATAAAACAAGAGAGCGAAGTAGCAGTTTTTGTACTGTTACACGCCGTTCCAGGAACAAGAAGAGTCACCGCCGGCTTGTCATTAGAAAGAATGCAGGTTTAAAGCGCTTCCTCTGTCGCTTCACTCAAATCAGGCTCATTGTTTATACTCACTTCAATTCAGTGTTATTTTTATACTGATTGTCCCAACAGCAGTCTTCTCCAGGCACATTTTATTAACTTTATAGATGTGAAAGACACACACAGCCTTATTCTTTCGGCACTCTTAAAATAAAATAAAAGTATAAAAGTACAGTACTGTGCTAAAGTCTTGAACCACTGCTCATTTCATTATAGTGTATTTTGCTTCCCAGGAGCCAGACATTCTTGTTTTTCTGGTAGGTTTTTTCTTTCTTTTCTTTTTTTCTTGAGAACTAGTTATTTTAGGCTTTTTGACGGTCTTTCAAAGATTTAGACATTTGCTGCTTTTTCAGGCCTTTTTAGTCCATTCCTTACACCTGGACTTTTTTTCTTTCTTTTTTTTTGGTTAAGCGACTTAACACCGGCCTACAAATCATTCAAGCACACACAGGCTCATAGATTGAACCAGTGTTACGTCTGCACATAACAGACAAGGTAAAACATTTTAAATTGCATCTTCATTACAATCGGCCTGTCATACAATGGAAAATACTAATAAAAAAAAAAATACTATTAGCAAAAACATTGCATGGTTTGCAGTGTGTCTTTAAAAAACTAGATATGTGGAAGAAAAACAAAGTCCCTGGTACTGTCATGGTTTGGGGCTCCATGTCAGCCAGTGGTGTTGGAGATGTTGTCAAAATTGATAGAATTATAAGCAGAGAATCCTTCATAAAATGCCATCTAGAGTGTCTGAAAAACAGCTTCACTTTTCATCATGACCATGATCCCAAACACACTGCCAATGCAGTAAAAACATACCTGGATAGAAAAACACACAGTGGTACACAGTCATGGATTGGCCTCCCCAAGGCCCGGACCTCAACATTATTGAAGCAGTGTGGGATCATGTTGACAGAGAACAGAACAAAAGGCAGAAACATCCAAAGAAGAGCTTTGAATGTCCTTCAAGAAGCCTCTAGAACTATTCCTGAAGATTATTGGAAGAAATGACAAGAAAGCTTTCCTAAAGCTGCGTACACACTGGAAGCGACGTGGTGACCCGAGACTGTAGAAAGTAGGTCGCACTTGACATGAAATTTTCTCAACTCCCAAGTGAGCGACTGAAGCAACTACCAGTGAGAATAATGAATACTGCCGATTAACATATGACCTTGTAGTAATTATATTGGTAGGTTACCTTAGCAACCGGTTTCTGGAACATCTGTAAGCGATATCTGATGAGTGAATTTCAACTTCAGCAGAAGTAGCATCTAGGCTGTGTTGAAGAATAAAGACAGTCATATCAAATACTGACTTTTACGATTGCTAGACTTCTACAAACTCTGTTTTTGCCTCATATACGTATTTCCATATATTTCCCCCAAAGTTTCAATAAATCCATGCACCTGTTTCCTATTTTTCCAAGCAGAATATGAAGAAATAAGAGTGGCTCAAGACCCTTCAGCAGTACGATAGAATTCCTCCAGCAGGCCTACTTTCAAATCTTGCAGGGTCAACAGGCAGAAGGCCTTAGTGCCAATGAGCCTGTCTCAGATCTGTATTGCTGTAATAGGCCCTAAAGAACAATGAAGTTGCTCTGAAATTGCTTGCATCAAGCACAAAAGTTCCACCCTTTCAGAGACATTTTCCCTCACTGACGCTTGTCAGCGAAAGCCAAAAGGTTTTGGTCTCTAAAAACTAAAAAGCCTCTTACTGTCTTCAGAGAATTTTGAAGCTATTTTCCAAGACAATTGATCAGTCAGTTAACTTGTTATCTCAAAGATAACTTCTCCAGTCTCTCAAGTTACAGAGGCACTGTCCTCAGATAGAAATGAACCACTGTTGGCTAGTAAGACATCAGGGTTAAGCCTGAAGTCTCCTGCCTGACAGTACAGGCCCTCAGTCACTGCAACAGTCAAAAATAGATAATAACAGTGTCTAGCAAATCATTTCCTGTCGCATCCCGTGTGAAACCCCTCGTTGGCCTCCATTTCCGTCACCCAAGAAGCCATTATTAAATGTCATTTTGTTGTTGTCTTGAGGTTGAGGTGATGCAGTAATCATTATAGTTGTGCAAATATGAAGACCCCTGTGTTCAGCCCCAGCACCCAACTGTTAGAATTAGCTGCGCTTGCCAGAATTAGACTAGCTGTGTTTCCAGCCTCGCTGACATTTACAGCTGACATTTTTAATATCTGAAAACTCTCCAACAATTGGACTGAAATAACACTGGAACAGGCTCCAGAATTCCATTTGAGAGATTGCATTTCAGATATAGCTTTATGTGTTTGATGTGGCACATCACATGGCTGCTTTTTATTGTGATATTATGGCTCAGATATGGACAAGGTTTCATATATGTGAGCCCGTTTTATGCCTGCTGATAACTACCTGTTTGCCTGCTAGTCATCTCCCCCGTCCTTTTAAACTCCCTTCTTTCTTTTTCTTAGAATGTATGTCTTCTATCTATGTTGTTTGCTGCTCGTGTGCACAGAGTACCTGCAGCGAGTGTGCCGTCGCGGCAACAAGCATGTGCCCGTGCGTGTTCACGGGCGTGCATGTCCTTACTGTGTTTGCTTCTGGCCGCTCGCCTCGCCGTCCGACTGAGCTGCATATCAAACAGGCTGTGCTTTGGGGGCTGAGTTCGTCTCTAGACACAGACCCTGTCAGTTGGCAGAGACGGGGTGGGGAGGCGGCGGGGTTAGCGAGTAATTTCCTGACTCAGAAGCTCTCTCCTCGAAGATTTCCTCTCCTTCCCCCTCAGCATTCCTATTCAACACACACACTCTCAATCCCATTGACCTCAGCTGGCGAGGCAAACAAGCAAAGTCTGCAGTGGCAGCACAAAGAGACCAGATCCGAGCCTTTAAACGCCGCTTCACCTCATTGGTTGATAGTATTGCGACGATAAGAGCAAAGATAAGCCATTCTAAACAGGATAATGCCCAAGCAGTCGACGAGCGACAACATAAAGACTGTGTGATTCAGAAGAGGGGGCTTCAGGGCCGAGGCTTATGGGGCTTAAACACATAATGAGTATTACCTGAGGTGGGGAGATAGATTGGGAGGGGGGTGACAGGAGGGCAGTAGAAGGGGCAGGATGTGCATTGACTCACTGGGGAAATCTATGAAGGTGTGCAGAAGGTACACACAAATACACACTCAATATGCAAACATGCAAGTAGATTGGAATATAGAAAAATGCAAATGGGCATATGCAGGAGCTCTGCAAGATTTCAGCAATGTAGACATAAAACAGAAGAAGGGTGACGGCCTCAAAAAAGGAACATACTTAAAATAAACCTCCCTTTTCCTAGTTTCTATGGTTACAAATGTAATATACGGGGGGTGAGGTAGAGTACTAAAGCGCAGCTAGACCTGTAAGACGTATAGATCAACAAAGTCCACATGAAGAAGAGGTTTTGGTGGATGAAAGGCTCAAACACAGGAATTTCGCCCATGAGCCTGGGGTTTGTGTGCCATGTTAAACTAAAGCTGTATGTGGAAATATTATGTTTAGGCTTATTATTACTTATGTGAACGTCCAGGAGGCTGTACAAACAATTTTGCCATGAAACAAATGATGAAACAGTGATGCAATTTACATGTGGCTATGTTTGCAGGGCGACAAAGTAGTGCTGTATGTGGAAATAGTGGGCCATCTCATCACAGTAGTTTTTAAAAATTGTCTACGCTCAGCTGTCATTTACTGTAGATATAGACTGGGGCTATGGCTCCACCTTCTTCTAGAAATTACTTTAGCATTACGTGTGAACTTGAAGTGTACTTCTTACATATATGCTGTGGTCTGTGTGATGTGCATTTAGGTCCCTATGTTTTTTGATAATAACACTTTTTAAAAAGTTTTGTCTTTTTGTCAGTTTTGTACGGCATCGCATTGGATTTTACATCAAATCAAGATGAAGTTCAGACTTTCAGCTTTAATTCAAGGAGTTTTACTGTTTATGTGTTACAGACATTTTTATACACAATCCCAATCCATTTCAGGAGGTTTAGAAGTCATTGAACAGTTGACCAACAGCCAGTTTCATGTCCAAGTGATGCCTGTGCCCCTATTATTTGACGGCAGACTAAATGTACCATGGACGGTCAGCAATCCATACGCCTGAGGATGTAGGTGCATCATTGTCTACAATTAAGATTCAGAGCTTATACTCTTTGCTCAGATTCAGCCAAACGCTGCAAAACTAATTGGACAGAGATTCACAGTGCAGATGGATAATGAGTCAAAGCAAACGGCAAAAGCAACCCAAGAGATTCTCAAGGCAAAGAGTAACTCAAGCCAAGTCAGTCCCCTGATCCCGCCCCAACAGAGCAAGCTTTTACTGAAGACCACACTGAAGGCAGAGAGACACACAAACAAGCTGCGACCAAAGGAGACTTCCTGGAAGAGAATCTCAATTAATGTGTATTGTGTGATGTCCATGGGTTCTAGACTTTAGGCAAGTTCAGAGTATTAAAAACAGTCCTTAAACAGGTTCTATCAAAGAGAATCGTTTCAATGTTGTTCCACAGTTGTTCACTGACACGTACTGTTAGAAAAATAAGATTGGTGAGGTTCACGTGGTTGCCAGTAGGTGGGATAACAACCGCAATGGCTGCAGTGACTCCTCGCTGTCCATCCGGAGGGAGAACATTGTTAGCTTGTTTGTAAAACTCTAGATTCAGTCATATATTTTAAACGTTCTTACCCGGTTCTGCGTCCATTACTTTAAAAAAATGTTGCCATCTGTTGAGAAAAAAAAAGTGCAAATGTACAAAAACTTGTGGACTTAAATGTATAAATGGACTGGTCACAAATTAAATTGTTGTAGTTAAGCTAACAGTGGTCTATTTTTTAGCCAGACATTTCAAAACTGCCCCTTAAATGTGTCCCTGGTGACAATCCCTCTATATCATCGCTATGTTGTCCTTCTGCAAGTAAGCAAGATGACGTCGGTCAATATCAGAATGTGTTGCATATTTAGCCTTAATTTGTGTGGACTGAGCTGTGGCTAAGCACATCGTGGTTCTAAAAATATATTTCTATTGTTATTCGCCACAGGATCGTGTTTTAATCCTCCAGTTATCGCTACAAAAGGCTGCAAAGCACTATGGCATATTCACCTACTAAACAGATTTAATAGAAACTCGATTTGACTCCTTTTTTTTCACAATTCTACTTCCTTTATTAGTAACACACCTTCATCACAAGCTGGAACCTTGTTTTAAATCAAGCCTGGAGCCAAACACTCATCTCTTCTAGTTTTTACTCTAAATTGACTAACTAGTTAGCAATGATGTGTGAAAGTTGGGATTGACATGAACGTTAGCCAACCCAAAGTCCCGATCGCTCGCGATACCACTACAAAGCTTCTTTGAATGTGTCCGTGCACTCGTTGACCAGTGTTTCCCTCCTCAGACGTGTCCCTGATCACGATCCCTCTGTTGTCTTGCTACAAGCAGCTACACAACCCACAGCATTGCTTATTATATGGGTCTATTTCAGTGTACCATTTCAGTGTTACTTAGCAGTGATAGCTCAATCGTGATCTGCTGCTGCTGCCTTTAATAGCTGTGTCTTCTTTGTGCGCGGAGGCTTCAAGAGGCCGGGAGAGATCGCTATCATAATGTGTCATGTGTGGTGTGGCGGGTACTTGCATTAAAAATACCCTCCAGCACACCAAGCCTCTATGAATAATAAGAGCTCAACTATAAAGCTATGTTTCCCATTCATGGCGATACCTTATGTGCAAATAAATGTCAGCCAACTCCATGACACGAAGTAGCAATAATGAATCAAACTTGTGTTTCCTGTACTCGTGTTATGATATATCATTTCACATAACACAAAGATGTAGAGTCTATCTCCGCGTCAACGGGAGATAAATTATCTTCGAAATCAACCGAAACGGAGGTGGAAGGTAACAGTGTTTGAAACTGTTCTTCTACCTATTGTCTGTGACCTTCAAATCCTCTGCTGCGACTCTCTGTTGCGTCAACTCTGCGTCCATAGGCAGCATCACTGAAAAGTAGTTTCTCTGGGGTCAGGGAGGTTATCTGATGGCAACAGTCTTGAAGGCTTATGGCCATATCATGTCTGCAGCGAGGATGCTCCTGAGGTGTTTTTTCTCATTACGGGGGAATGTCGATTACTGGAATGATAGCCTCGTCTGCCGTAATTGACCCGTTGCTTCAAATTGATACCATCTGTCTTCATACAGGTGTAATGACCTTGTAATAAATCGACGGTTTATTGCATTAACCCTGACTCTTCGTGACAAGTGACGATTGCCTGCAAAGGGAGGGGTCAAAATGGATCAAGGGGCCGCCACTCTGTGACAAGAACAAAGTTGGACCAGCAACTTTCCAACCTGAAGCCTTTCTGGATTTCTGCGGTTTTACATAACCATGAATGTGACTTTAGTTAAATGTCATATTCACTGTTGGGTGTCTTATATACTACCTGAAACCTGTCTTCTCCAGTTTCAGCGTCCCTGTTCTGTCTGGAAGTTTCTCTTTGCTTGCTGTGAAGTGTTGAGTTGTCTTCACCCAGTAAACCACAGTTATGCAATAACTGTGTGAAAGCTATAGGGGTTGTAATGAGGAATTACAGTCTGTTCACAAACAAGCTCACAGCTAGAAGCTGACCTTCATTTCTGGCTTCATTCCATCACCTGAGTTTCAACTCGCTAAGAGAGACTGTATATGTTTCAAATTGTATTTTAAAAATGCAACATTATTCAGCGTTCCTGTGAACCTACAAGTGTTGGCAGAATGGCTAATTTTCAGCTATTCCCCTTGGCCAGATTAGAGTGAGCCAATAAAAACAATAAAACAGTAAAGAACAACATCTAAAATCATTACAGCAGGAAGCAAATGACCGTGTCTCTGACCCCGTAGGATTGTCCACAGACTCTCTGTGTATGCAAGGATACATCTACTACCCCTTACTTTTTTTTATTACGTACACTGATGGATGCAGAAGCACTCAGGAGAACAGGTTCTTGATTACATTTTCTGATGACACTGCAGCGTTGAGTCTTTTGAGTTTTTCTTTTATCTTCTGGGTTCACAGCCTCACAACAGTCTCAAAAGCATTGTTAAAATCTGCTCTAAGATCATCAGAGTGAAACAAAGAGATCTGCATTCTTTCTGCAACCAACAAATCCCTCAGAAAGCAGCACATAGATGAATATTTTCTTTATCAGGGCTGTTTGTTAAAACTAACGGATTTTCTAAAACATCTTCTGATTTTTAACAGCATAATGCTGTTTTCTTTTAATACTGGTCACTGAATAAATCTGTTTGTTTTTTTAATTGATTTTATTGTGCTTGAACTCATGTTTGGATTTTGTTTTTTTATTTTTATTTTTTTGCAACAAACTAATTCGAACCACTAATGCACCGTAAATGCAAACAATATCATTAGTTCATTTAAATTAGTGCCTATAACTTGAATTGATACGTTTTAATTGTTATTTTAACTTAATATGGCACACATATTATGATTTGATTTTGGTTCTTATTGGTGTGGGATTTGGTTTAGCTAGCAACAAGTTGCCATGTAGCTTTGGAGGTGGACTTGTCCATCTCCAATAAAAACAGCTTTCATGTAACTGTGTGGTCTATGGGTCACTGGATTGCAACAAAAAAATGAGATCTCTCAATCACGTAAGTTTATATTGTTGAGTAAATTCTGACTGATAGAAGTTTTTCAATACCGATACTTATATTTGCTGATTTAAAATTCCAGTACTGTGATACTCGCCAATATTTTTTTTCTTCAAGATACATGAAACATAAATAGCATTTCCCTAACATTTGCAATGTGTATTTATTTGTGTACTTGTTTGCCACTATTTGTTCACCTGCATCTGATGGATTGTAGAGCGCCCTCTGGTGGACAAACTATGCAGTTTTGATACTCATAATATAGTTGAAAGGTGTTTCTACTGTCTCTCCTTTGCTTGTTTGCTTGTTTTATTGTGTTGAAAAAAATTTAATATTTCTTGATTATGAATATAGCATATCGAGGACCTTGTACATTGATAATTTTATATTTAAGTCAAGGGTTGTGAAATTAACTCGTAGTATAGTTGGCATTATATTAAAGTGGCAGCTTTCCAGTTAACGTCCAGTAACTTGAGACCCAGTGTGTGTCTCTAGAACAGGCTTTAGTGTTGTCAGTAAGAATAGACCAGGTAGGTAATTATCTTGTTTGGGAAAAAGTCAGAGAGTAAAAATACGTTTTACGCTTCATAACTTGCACAAAGACGACCTGCTGTATATTTCCATTCACTCTTTAGCTTGAATCTTAGCTCTCTTTTGACACGTCTGTCACTCCCAAACAGAAAGTTTGAGCAGCGCGTGGCAGGGATTTCTGTGACCTCAGCCAGACTGACCAGATAAAAAGATATTACTGCTTTGTGACATTACACAGATCCAAGAGCAGAAAATAAAACTGTCTGAAATGAAGCATTTAGAACAGGCTGAAGCTTAAGCTATTGGCTTATTGGGATTACTACAACATATGCTGACTTTACTGCTTGAAACTTCTGCCATTTAAGCTGTCTGTTTGGATGTATGTGTAGCATGTTGAGTAAAAGTTAGTGTTGCGTTTGTGTCCTCAGAGCCAAGATGGGAGGTTTGAAGTGCGTGGGCGTCACGGCAAGTCGGTGCTGACCATCAGCGGCGTGAGGCTCTCCGACTTGGGTCGATTTGACTGCGAGGCGCTCAGCAGGATCGGAGGTCATCAGAAGAGCATGTTTCTGGACATTGAATGTAAGCGCGCCCATTATGCAACTGGTTCTTAAACGCCATGAAGGCAACTTTTTGTTAGAGTGCACTTGCGGTCCACAGCAGGCTTCCAAGAAATGGAGATATTCAAGCAACAAGTTGTCTGACAATGCCTGTGGGTAAAATGCAGAGGAGTGTTGTTTTTGCAGAGCCCTGGTCACCTGTTACAGCCTCTTACAAGCTTCTCCTTTCTGCCTTTGTATCGGGTCTTTGTGGTCTTTGCTGTGGAAATGGGACACAGAAACACATTTAAACAGAGTTCAAAAGTTCACTCACGCTCACTTCTAATAATTCTTTTGGTAGTCTGGCTATTGAGTTTTTTTTTTTTTTTTTTCCTCTCCGAAATGCATTATATCATTATAAACAAGTCACCCACCACGCGCACTGCCTCCAGAAGGGTTAATTAGTGAGAGGATATCATGCATCGCCTTTCTTTTTTCTCCTGCTGACAGCTCTGCTACTTCCCAACGAGTGCATCCATTCCTCAGCGCTGGTTGTTTGGGGTTATTTGGGGCGGGCTCTGCCCCTGCTTAATGAGCTCTGAAGCAAAGATCTCCATTTTGGCCTCGGAATGATTAGGTTCATTAGTAGCGAGGCTCAGTGGAGGTTTTTTTGTTTTTTTTCCCTTTTTCTTTGGGTAGCAATTGATTCCACCTTGAAGCTCAGAGGAACAACAAAGAGCCAGGCCAGACAAACAAATATATCCAAAGAGACAGCGAGGGAAAAATGAAGACCATATCTGCGTTGTC
Source organism: Pelvicachromis taeniatus (assembly GCA_015108175.1). Taxonomy (NCBI): domain Eukaryota; kingdom Metazoa; phylum Chordata; class Actinopteri; order Cichliformes; family Cichlidae; genus Pelvicachromis; species Pelvicachromis taeniatus. The sequence continues at coordinate 76,232 of VURO01048981.1, forward strand.
ACATGGAAACCAATTTTCTCCTCTTCAGGCTGAGGTGACTTTTTGAGTTCACGGATTCCCCTCAAAAAAATTTGTTTTGCACAGTTCCTGAAAAGTTGACATTTTAGGAAAAACTTGTATGAAAAAAAACAAAAAACAATCTCACATCCGTGCACCCACTCTCTAACCGTGCTGTCATTACACTGCAAACTTGCTTTGCTGGAGCCACAGCTGACAACTCGCTCCCGCGCTCTGCACAGAGACATAGGCTGAGTGTGGAGGGGCTGAGCCAGCCGCCGCCACCGAACTAATGAACTCATTTACTAAGTCACTGCGGGCTGCAGGGGGATAACACGTCCTCGGCTGTGACAGAGAGCCAGGCATCAATCTCTTTAATGGAATCCTGCAAGCGAGCATAAAACAACCATAATGCCTCTCTGACTGAGCGGGGCCGACCGGGCCGAAAGAAATCCGCACAACAGCTCGCCGCCGCAGTCGTCCATTACTGCCCTTTCTATTTGCCAGTGCCGATGAGCTTCTGTTTGCATGCTTTATTCCTATTCTTGGGGGACACGATCGCAACGGAGACCCCCACCCATAGCGCGAGGTAGCTCCTATTAGGTTTTCCTTTTTTTTTACACTGCAGAAGGAAGCAGCAATTAAATGCTTTTTATCCTCTCTCCTCTTTAAGGTGAAGCCTCAGCAAGTTATTTATTTATTTATTTTCACAGCTTTGATCATCCAGCGCAGCTCCACCTTTGATTTGAGTGTTTAATTGGCTGCCACAAATTCCAGACACACAAGCAATTTCTCTTTTAGCAATTCAAGTCTCGTTTTAGTGCGAAAAAAACACGAAAAGCTTCTTTTCCATGTAAAAGAGGGGAGGGTGCGAGACGTGACGTCACTCTGTTTCGTTTAGATATACCAAAGTTCCTGACCAACCACACCATTTATTATTCATGGGAGGGAAATCCGGTGAACATCAGCTGCGACGTGATGTCCAACCCACCTGCCACCATGCTGTGGAGGAGAGAGCGCTTCACTATCTCCACAGAGGGAACCGCCAACATGAGGGTGCACGGCGCCGAGGGCAAGTCTGTGCTGGAGGTGAGTTCAAGTCCTCCGGTGGCGGTCAGGTAACAGGCCACGCGGCAAAAAAACAATGTGCTTGAAAGTTCAATAATGAGTCTGTCAGTGTGATTTATCAAACGGAGGTGCCAACAAAAAATTTGATTTTTTTTAACTGAATTTAATTTTCAACTTCAGTGAGTCACAGACCTGCAGTTTAAAAAGAAAATAAATTCTGATGGATCTTTATGAAGATGTACTCACACTATATATATAGTTATATATATATTCTGTATATAAATATATAGAGAGTTTTTAAAAAAATTACTAAATTCAGATTTTGATGTTTCTATTGGCAGCCTGTGGAAGTAAACGAGCCAGTAAATAGTTTATTATGAAGGCTGCTTTTAACTGAAGAAGTTCTGAAAACTAGAAACCCGTACTCTGTTTTTAAATGATGATTTCATTTATTACAGGAAAAGTTGTTATCCAAATCCACCTGGCTCTGTGTGAAAACCTCCCCAAACCTAATAACTGGTTATCTTGTCAGCAAGAACTTCAATCAAGCATTGGAGTCTTTCACAAGGCTGTGTCGTTTTTGCAGAATAGTCTTAAATCAGCCCCACTGGAGGGTTTTTCATTGCTATAAACACCAAACACATTTTAATCAGTGCATGTTTAATATATAAAGCACAGTTATGTATCGAGCACAGTTGGAGCGAAAGCAGAAAAGTTCAAGTGAAATGTTGAGTTTTGTAATGAATTGTCATCGACTGCAACATTTATCTGCGTCCAGGTGACTCCTATGTCCGACAGAGACTTTGGCCGCTACAACTGCACGGCCAGAAACAACATTGGAGTTCGATACCAGGAGTTCATATTGGCCCAGGCAGGTGAGTCTGCAGAGGTGCCACTAATGCACTAATGAGAATAGCAACTTAATTTCAAGTCTAGAATGTGTGGACGTCTCAGGGACCCCGCACCTTTTCAATAACCGCTTTCCCAGTAACTCTAGCCATTCAACTACTTTGTAACCCTCTACCTCTCTACTAATGGTAATGGCCTTATTTGCAATTCTCAGGAAGATAAATTCCACTACAACTCCCAACCCCTATTCAGCCTCGCCTAATCTCAAATAGTGCTGGCTGATTTACCATACCCCTCGCTATTTAACTGAAGTACTCCCTAATTTACGGTAGCGCAGGCTAATACACAATAGTGCAGTCTAATTATCTTTAGTGCAGATTGAATTGCTCTGGCTAAGGGAGAAAAAAGTAGTGAGCAAAACGCTGACCAAAAATGTCGTCTTGCAGGAAACAATAGGTTTTAGAAGAGTTTGTGACTCTTACAATTCAGCACAACACACACAGACACACACACACACAGGCATACACAGGAAAACACACTGTGAAGACGTCTTGATGCATGCTCAATCATCCAGGTAAGTAAATCCCAAATAGTTGCTTCTGTTCATCTGGACGTAGCGTTTTCAGTGGGAGGAGCGTTTCGTCACTCATTCAGATGACTTCTTCAGTCTCAGCTGACTGCAGGTTTCCACAACCTTATAAACAGTACATTTGCATAATGACTAAAACTAGCACCACTGAAGGAACAATGAGGTCAGTTCCTTGATCATTAATATGCAAATTCTCAAGACCATTGACCAACAACTATTGATCAAGGGGCACCGATTAAAGACCATTGATCAATCAAGTCATTGGTTCAGGTATGTGGATGACACCTGGGTGAAAATAAAATCTCAGGACGTAGCACAATTCACGGACCACATTAACTCGACCAACACATCAAATTCACCAGGGAGGATATGAAAAGTTGGCAGGTTAGCCTACTTACACTGTGAGATTTCCATCAGTAATGGGGGACATTTAGAAGCTGATGTGTACCGTAAACCTACGCAAACGGATCAGTATTTAAGGTTTGAGTTATCATAAGTCATCATAAACTGGGTGTCATCAGGACGCTACACCATAGAGTGAACACCATCCCCACAGACACAGCGGCCACGGAAGCAGAATAACATCACATCAAGAAGGCCCTGAGTAAATGCGGTTATCCCAGCAGGACATTCGTCAAAGCTGGGAAGGCACCAAAAGAAAGCTCCAGCCAATCCACGAGAGAAGGACAACCGCTGCCAAGGCGAAAACCCGTAGTGATCCCGTCTGTGTCAGGAGTATCAGAACAGCTGAGACGCATTTTTTCTCAACACTGTGGCTTTTAAACCCAAAACACGCTGCGCCAAAAATTGGTCCACCCCAAGGATCGGGTCCCCCGACACAAACAGAGTAATATAGTCTACGATGTTAAGTGCCAGAAGGATTGCCAGGATTTATACATCGGGGAAATCAAACAATCTCTGGCGAAGCAGATGGCACAACACAGAAGAGCTACCTCGTCAGGCCAGGACTCTGCAGTCTATTTACACCTACAGGCCAGTGGACACTCTTTCAATGATGAGGATGTACACATCCTGGTCAGGAGGCCATTTACGTGAAAAGGGAAAGACCATCTCCGAATCGAGGAGGGGGCCTAAGGGTACATCTTTCACCATCTTACAAAGCTGTGATTGCAGCCATTCCCCAACTCTCTGCGAAAGGTACTCATGACCATTGATCAATGGTCTTTGATCAATACTTGTTGATCAATGGTCTTGAGAATTTGCATATTGATGACCACGGAACTGACCTCCCAGCTCATTGTTCCTTCATTGGTGCTAGTTTCAGTCATTATGCAAATGTACTGTTGAGACTGAGACTGCAGAAGTCACTTGGATGAGTGACGAAACGTTTCTCCGACTGAAAACGCTACGTCCAGATGAACACAATCAACTTTTTGGGACACAAATGAAGACATTTGTTCTTAATGGATATTTGAGACGTACCTTATATAGAAGCCCATACACTGTCTTCAAATCTCAATCATAAACTGATAGAAGAATCCGATGGTGGAAGTATCTTTGTCAGAGTCAAACTGTTCTGAATTTTGCATTGATGTTTTAAGTGAGAATTACTAATACGACCAAAACAACTTGAGTCACATCAAAAACATATCCAAGGACAAGCGATGCAGTCAAGTGATGTGGCAACTCACCTAAAGGGTCAATTGCTTTATATTAAATTACTAGAGTCTAGAGTAAGGCAAGGCAAGTTTATTTATATAGCACAATTCAACAGCAAGGTGATTCAAAGTGCTTTACAGAGACATTAAAAGACAAAAACATATAAAAAGCATGATTTAAAAAAAAAAAAAAAAAAAAAAAAAAAAAAAAAAAAAAGAGGAACAGTAGATAAAATCAGTAGATAAAAGGTAAGTTTTGAAATGTAAGCTAAAAGTAAAACTGTGCGGATTTAGGGCTTTATTCAAATGCAGCTGAGAACAGGTGAG
>VURO01048981.1:84499-109565 GCA_015108175.1 Pelvicachromis taeniatus
GTTTTTTATAAAAAAATAAAAAAAAAAATTTTATAAAAAAAAATTATAAAAAAAATTTAAAAAAAATAAATTTTTTTTATTTTGAAAATTTAAAAAAAAAAAAAAAAGATGCTGGAGCAAAATTGTTGATAAATAATGTGGAATTTTCTGGGTGTGATAATAGATAACAAAATCTGCTGGAAACTTCACATAAAGCATATACAAACTAAACTGTCAAGAAGCATCTCTGTACTGAGTAAAGCTAAACATCTTCTGCATTCCAAATCACTCCGGGAACTTTACTGTTCACTTATATATTGCCATATTTGGAGTACTGTGTGGAAATCTGGGGAAATACATACAAAACTTCACTTCAACCATTATGTAAAATTCAGAAAAAAAAAAACAATTATGATGATTAACGAAGCAGGATTTAGAGACCACACTAACATTATGTTCTTGAAATAAAAAATCCTGAAGTTTATGGATCTTATCAAATATAAAACAGCAAAAATACAAAACACAAAACCAGATTTAATATGTTACCAGGAAATGTACAGACGATGCTTTTTGACAGAGAAGGGGAGTGTGATTTAAGGAGAAAATTAAATCTGAAGACTCTTAAAGCACAGACAAGGTTAAAACCTTTTGTATTACCATTTGTGGAGTAAAACTGTGGAACAGTTTTCCAGTTTTTCTAAATTGTATCTATCACTGTAGCTGTGTTTATACATGTCCTTTATTCCTTCTTTATTGTGCGGGTAAGTGATGAGGGGAAGTCGGGGCACCACTGAATATGGTGATTCAATAGAGTGTTGAGCGATTAATAACTATGTACGTACTTCTTCCTACTCCATTTCAGACCTAATGATTATCATTTCATGTCAGTTAGATTCTGTCTACATTTGTTCACGCACATACGTGTATGAACATGCATGAGATATATATATATATATATATATATATATATATAGAACTAAGGGTGACAGAGCTTTTGCCACTGTGGCCCCTAGGCTGTGGAACTCTCTCCCTCAAACCTTACGAACTCTGGATTCAGTTGTTGTTTTCAAAAAACAACTCAAAACTTTTTAAGATTGCTTTTAATTAATTTTCTGTCTGGTTTTTTTATATATTGTTTCTGTTTTAATTGTGATTATTGGTTATTATATGTACAGCACTTTGTGACTGTGTCTTGAAAAGTGCTATATAAATAAAATTTTATTTATTTATTTATTTATATATATATGGAGAGAGAGAGAGAGAGAGAGAGAGAGATATCTGTACATGTGAATGTGAGTATGGGTATGTGTATATATTGGTTTGTTGTATGTCTGAATTAAAGAAGAGAAAATGCTTTGTTACTTCTAAACGAACTAACAGGAACCAAGAAGTTCAAGATCTCTCAAGTGCCGTAGAAGTGGAATAAATAGAGTGGCGCCATATTCTCTCCACTCTCCAATCTGGGTTACAATGTCACCAATCGAGCTCAGGCTGAGGCTTCAAACCCGAACAATAAGTGGATTCAGGGTCTTTTATATAGAGTCAGTGAGTAAATATGAGGGATCCACACAACAGTAAAGTTACTATCACTGTTTTAAAGATGAGTACATAAATATTAAACGGTCTAAATAATAAATTTTTATAAAAACAGATATGTAAATAATTGACTGTGAAGGCGTTGTCAAGCTAATCTAGTTCATAAACTAATCAATAAACTCAAATATTTTGATGACCTCCTCGAACGTGCACTCAGTAGAAAGTAAAGAAAGCTTTTTCTTTTCTTTTCCCACATTAAGTAGATGAAAAACATTGACATAGATTATATACTATTGACCCTTACTTACCCGTAGTAATTACTGCCATTCACCAGTTCCACTTTGATAAAGCGCATGGTTCTCCAATACAGAAACGACTCCTTCTATTCACACTGCAAAGATTATGCCTCAACACGCCAGTTTATCCTATCTAGCTTAAATCAATATTTCTCTCTGTCTACCTCGCTTACACCAACTAACACCTCATGCAATACTGTTTCGAACATATTGCATGAGCTGCCATGTGCTCCTTCAAAGCCTTGGCCCTGAGATGTTGTTGGGTCATGACGAAACTCAAACACCTCATGGGGAGAGCGCCAGAACCTGTCTGAGCTGAAAGATCGCGTTCCTCCTCTTCCTATGCTTTACGACTGCAAATTGATTTCTGAGCCTGTTGGTGGAAAGTACACCATGAGTTGAAGGATGGATAGATGGATGGATGGAGAATGAAAGCCAGAGGACGAATGGTCGGTTGATAAGCAGGTCTGACAAACCTGAAGGGCTTATCACTAATATCCCCTCATTTCAGAGTCAATTACAGTATGGAGATGCAGTGAGGTGAATACTAAACAGGAAGTAGCACTTTAGCAGTGAACTTGAAAAAATACTTATATCACATAGAGACATATATAAGCAAATAGTGTAGAAGAACAAAGGGACAACGCACAGGATTGTCAATGTATTATAGATATCTTTGGCTCTGCATGCAAAATTAGAAATATTAAAAAAATGAGCCCGACTAATTACAAGCCACACCAAGTGGCGTCATATAATCATAGAAGCCATTTCAGATAACCTCAGCAGAAAATCCTTACACAATAAGCCCTTCCATATAATGAGACGCCTGGCCTCGTTTCATTTGAATGCTTCTGCCCAAATTGAAATGTCCGCTTACAGCCTGGAATGAACCTAGCACGGCTGCAAATTGCAGAATTTGTTTTCAGTTCCAGGACTAAAGAACTGCAAAAGCACCTATTACCATTCAAGTATTTAATTTGTGCAGACTAACAAAAACAACAACTTTCACTCAAGCTCATTACACTACACACTCTCTCCCGGATTTTCTGAGTTGTGACGGTTATGCAAATGGGGCCCGAGTGACTGTAGAATTTAAATAGGAATCTGTAATGTGGTCTGATAATGAGATTGCCTGTTTTCTTCGATATTAGATGTAATTTACAGTACGAATGTGACGCATTGCACAGTTCTCCGAGTTACTATCGTATTAATATTCTTTCTGATATTTTACTGCGGTTTCATTAGTCAGAGGCACATGTACTCCTCCAATACACTGTTTGCTATGACTTTGTTGAAGGTGAGTTTCTAAATCTTCTTATGTTTTTCATTATTGATCATTTAGCAGAGTCAAGCGGTTGCTCTCTTATATTTTAGAACCGCAGTTAAAGCTCTTAGTCTTGGAACAAATGACCCATGATAGATAGAAAATCCAAGTTTTATTGCATGCATCTAGCTCTCTATATTTCACAGATTAAACACTCTAATAACACGTTTAAATCCAAACAAACAAGTGCAATAGATCAGTTTAAATGGTTGAAAGTATGCTGATAGAACTTTCATAATGTCGGGGGTTTAATTCCTGGCTTTCCTTGGGCAAGGTGCTGAACCACACAGAGCTTTTAAAGGCTGCTCAGTAAGGCCGAAAAACTGCTGAATCAGTACTAGTCTATTTAATATCATTCTTAATGTAGATGCTTTTGGACTACAGGAACTTTTTCATACTTCTATTAACTGATTGAATGGTTGATTGCCCCCCCCCCCCCTCCTTTTTTTCCTAGATTTGAGCTGCAGGATCTATTAATAACTTCATACAACTCAATCTTAAGATCTCTTAAGATTGTTTTAGCTAACCTCGAGAGATCTGAGTGTTACAGTGATTTGGTCCGGCTGTAAATGTACAGTAAATTGTCAGAAGTATGAATTTATCGCCGGTCACCGCCATTGAAAAAGTGCAAACAGCTATTACGTTGAGCCTTCTAGAACAAAACAGAAAGAAATGAACCAGCAGTGAAGTCCAAACTTTATTGCGCCTACATGATATGTTGGAAATGCAGCGTGATTGTGTCTCATCAGGGGGAAATATAAAAATCCTTGCACGAAATTCCCTTCAGCTTGCTACTCGGTATCCGCTGCAGCGAAGCAATCTGGAGCGAAAATGAAGAGGTTGAAGTAGGATTATGAGAAAATACGAGATGACAGCGAGAGCCCATGTTTCACTACCAACCACCGGCTGGCAATTACATTAGTTCAGAGTTCCTATTAATATTGTCAGTGAAAACAACAACAACAACAACAACAACAACAAAAAGATGAATGCCGGGCAGTTCTTGGAAGGGGGGAGGGAGTAATCATTAGTTAACTTCTTTAGAGGAAGTCCTTAGAAGTGTTTGGGATTTGTGTGCACAAGAGTGTACAATGTCCAAAAGTGTGCACCATTATTCCCTTCACACCAACTCTCTCTCTATCATAGAAAGCTGCTCTGCCAAACTGGAATTGTAGGCGTAACTGTCTGAACTAGTTAGTTTTAACAGGTCAATAAAGCATAGAACATATTTCAGTCAGACAAGCGAGATGGTGAGAAACCCTCTGAAAAATAACCAACTTCCTTTCTTAATGACTTGCTTTGCTATTTGCATGATGGGTGGTTGCCACGTGCTTCCAGGTGACACGATGTCTGTTCCCGTGTCTCTGCAGCCACAGTTGTGCTGACAGGACTGGAGCCCAACACAACATACGAGGTTCGAGTGGCAGCTGTCAACGGAAAGGGCCAGGGCGAGTTCAGCCACACGGAGACCTTCCAGACTTTACCCATCCGTAAGTCCGCTTACTTATTCAAATCTGAATTAGTCACATATACAGATGTGGTCAAAAGTTTACGTCCATGGTCATGGCCATGAGTGGTCACATATCCAGTAAGAATAAAGCCAGAAGCTCGTTGATGGCTACAAAAAGCATCTGGTTCAGGTACAAGTTGCTAGAAAATCCCCCCAAATTACAAACTTGTAAACCCAGTTCTTGTTTATTAAAGTTATTAAAGATGTATGCTGTATAATCACTCTACCCTGGAAAAAGACCACTTCAAAGAAATCATCAAGTCCAAATATACCACGACATTCATGGCCATGAGGAGTATATGTACATTTTTGACCACAACTTATGGAATGAACTAATATATCCTCTATATAATGGCTCCTATAGCTCACAATAAAGACACACGATGGGAATGCAGACATTCTTCAGGAATCTATCCAAGGCACCAGCACCTTAGTGAAATGAAGCCTATTTGCAATCCTCTGCAGCCTTGCCATGTTTATATCAGAGACGCCTTTCTGCTCCCGTTTCTCTGATATGAATTCAGATTATTTGGGCTTGGAAATAGATCCTGTCAAATTTGTGTCTTGATGTAAAACTGCTGCATTAAAAATTATGCACTGCAGGGGTTTACGATAAGCATTTTATTTATTCTAGCAATCTGGCACGGCGGGATTGCAGTAAATCCAAGCAAGGCCACGGGAAAAGTGTTTCCATCCTTAATATTATACGGCAGTGCAGCTACCGAGAATGAATGTTAGAAAGAAGACCCAATTAGCAAAATACAGTGAATAATAAAAACCTGGAGTCAACATTAATTATAGCCAGGCAGTCAGAGTTACCTTGTAATATGAATTTAATTCAGCTTTAAACCTTCTTTCTCCTTGTACTGCATCCTTATCTCATATCTCACGTTGCCACCTGCTCCCCTCCTTGGGAATGCACATTCCAATACACACATACACACACACACACTCACACTGAAACGCACACAAAGACATATTGTTTTGCATCTCAACTGAAGCCTCTCCCTCATGTCTTTCTCAGGAGAGCCGAGTCCGCCAGCAGTCCACGGGCAGAGGGACATGGGCAGGGCCTACCGGCTGGGGCTGGTCAAGCAGGACGACGGAGGCATGCCCATTGTGGAGTATATAGTCAAGTACAAGACGGTGAGTGATTTTAGTACAGTTAAACACAGCTGCTGCCTTTAGGTTTCTCCTGACAGTCCCACTATATCGAGCCTAGATAAGTGGCAAGTCCAGTTTGATACATTAATACCTTAATTAAGGTTTCCCTGCTCTAGTCAATCCCATCCACTTTAATGCACAAGGTAAATAAAAGCAGGCACATTTAAAACAGGTAGAAGATTCACATTTTGTATTTCCTTGTTTTTTTCTTTTTTCAACAACAAAAAAATCTTTTTTAACGTTTTTTTTTGGAGAAAGAATGGCTTAAAATGCTGCTGCAATTTTGAAACCTTCAAATTACTGGCCTCCATCTGTGTTTCTGTATCATTAATCAGCTGGAAGCACAAAGTTTAAATCATAGCAGGCTGCTTTTAAGGGTGTTTTTCATGTCATGTCAATGCATTTGAAAGTTTTAGTGAGTCATTTCGTGGCCTTTTTGTCCTCGTTGTGAAATGGTCACATTAAATCAACGGCACTACTCATTTGTCACTCATTCATTTTTCCATCCTTAGGTCAGCAGTTTAACTCACAATTGCTACCTTTCCAGGTAGCAAATTACACCTGCTTTTTGGAGAGAAACGTGAAAGGACAGAGTAAAAACTGAATACAAAGAAAGTACCATTTAATGTCCTATTAGAGAATTACAGTAGTGCAAAAAGTCTTTAACTACCTCAGTTTGCTAGGAAAATAGGGGAAAAGGGTGCACTGATGTATTGAAATGTGAAAATGTACATGGAAATATGTTGTATATAAGGCAAAAACAGAGTTTGTTCGATTCTAATGAGCTCGGAAGTCAATGTTTGGCATGGCCCTCCTTTATTATTCAGCACAGTCTGAACTCTCTGAGGCAGCTTGCTTGACATTTCTTTTAGTCGTCTTCAGGAATAGTTCTCCAGGCTTCTTGAAGGACATTCAAAGCTCTTCTTTGGATGTTTCTGCCTTTTGTTCTGTTCTCTGTCAACATGATCCCACACTGCTTCAATAATGTTGAGGTCCGGGCTCTGGGGAGGCCGATCCATGACTGATAGTGTCCCACTGTATGTTTTCTATAAATGCTATGAATGTTCTAAGGAGCTTGAAGAGAAAAGCGACTGGACTTCTTTAAGTATCTTCAAAACTGGATTATAGATGGCAGACGGTTGGTGTCGTAACCCACCGCCTCTGTTCAAAGATGGTCGTTAACAGTGGTCATAGATGGCTTCTTTCACTCGTCTTTCAAACCATCTGTCTTCTCTGTCCAAAATGTGAATATTGACATCCTTAAAAGAGCGACCTTTAACCTTTAGATGCAGACCTACATCTGAGTCTTGTCCCGTCGAGGTTGCTCTTCTATGTTGTGTCATGTGTTTATGAAGTGGCTGTTTGGTCTCTCCGATGTAGATGCCTGAGCACTCCTGGCTGCGCTGCACAGCATGTACTATGTTGTGTAGTTTGTGTTTGGGATGAACCAGTTTTTGTCTGAGTGTGAGGCTGGGTCTGAAGCTGGGGATGTGTTTCTCTGATGAACCTGCTACATAAGGGATGACAGTGTTGTTCCATTTGTCCGTCTGTTTTTCCCTAGTTGATGTTTGACCTTCTTTCCTGTGCATCTCTGCTGATTTGATGAAAGCCCAGTTGGGATAACCACATGTTTTAAGAGCTTTCTTTACATGTGTGTGTTCCTTTGTTTTCCCTTCTGGCTTAAAGGGAACTTTGATTTTCGACATGATTTTCAGATATTGCTCATCTGGTGTAGAAAGCTTCTTAGGCCTGGCACTTTTTCTTTTCTTTCCCACTTATGTAGTTTTATGATTTATTTTTTTTAAGAACACCATGTGGAGATATCACAAGTTTTCAGCTAATAGCTCTTTGAGAATCACTTTGTTGTTGCAAAATACTATTACATGCTGTCTCAAACTGTGTGGTCTTTTGGCATTTTCGTAGATTCATCTAAAGAAATGGGAACAAATAATGTGCTTTTGTGACGGGCTGTTAGTAACAAACTGACAACTTGTTTTCTTTTTGCTACATTGTCTGTTATGTATAGACACTGGTTCATCCTTTGAGTAGGGGTCCTTTTTTTATGCTTCAAAGTCCAGTAACTTTAATCTGATTTAGCATGAAGAACCTGTAGTGATTGGTAACACTGTTTTCTGCTGCTGCACTTTTGAAGCAGGTTTCAATTGTTCATTTGTGTTGTCATTTAGGTTTTTTTTTCCCCGATTACTAGTCTTTTTTGACAATAAACCCATTACAGCTCTTGGAAACTATTTTCAAAATCAAAAAAAAAAATGAGAACAACAAATTCAGCAGGAGTCAATGTTTTCTAATAGTTTCAAGTATGTCTCTTTTTTTTGACAGTCATTAGACAGAAACGATACTGGGATTGCTTTTTCCTTCCACTGAAGTGTGTGTACTCATGAGTTTGACATGTTGTGACTGAGTTTACTAGATGATGCTTCTTGAGTATCTTTTTTTCAGTCCTTGTTTCACTTGTTCTAAATGAGGGTACGCGTGAGCTCTCGGGATTCACTCATCCATTTAAGTAGTTGATATTATTTGTGTGTGTGTCTGTGTATGCATGTGTGTGTTAAAAATGCAAAAAGCAGCTTAAACTCACCAGATAAGGGGAGCGACTGAGTTGAGGCCAGGAAGCAGAATAGATGGCACTCGCACAAAAACTCTCCACAGGACTAAGTGGATTTAGGCTGGTCCAAATCTCCTATCTCCCCAGTGCTAATGTGTCCAAGCAGGCATTTCTCTGTCTCATTGAGAAAGTGACAGAGATTTAAAATAATAAAACCATGCTGCTGAAAAGAGGGTCAGGAAGTCTCAACGAGGCTTTTGGAGGCCGAGAAGGATGCCAGTGCAGATGCTTCACACCCCACTAATCTAATGCCCCTGTCTGGCACCAGGAACACACAAACTGCTTCACTGTGGAGGGAACAGAGAGCCTGAAAGCAGACGGCTTTAGGCAGAAGAATATTGTCATGTTTATCTGCAGGCATTTATAATTGGTGGTATGATTATTCTGCTACCTCAGTGACATCGGACATGACATTGCTGACCCCAATGAAAACTCACTCTCAATATGTGTTGGTCTGGTTTTTGCATAAACATAAGACAGATCTGTGCTGACATTTTAAGTGTCATCATAGATTGATAGAGCCAGACTTTGTTGGGTTTTTTTACAGTGATGAATCCAAACTTGAATTTTTAGAAATGTTGTTGTGAAAATGTACGGAGTAGGTCAGGAGAGAGGTACTACAGCGAGTATCTACACCCATCTGTAGAACATGGTGGAGGCTCTGTCATGTTCTGGATCTGCTCTGGCAGTTCTGAGGTGGCTGTAGCTCAGACGGTAGACCAGGCCATCTCCTAGTTTGAAAGTTAGTGATTTGAGCCTTGCTTGCTCCAGTCTGCATGCCTAAGTATCCTTGCAGAAAATACTGAACCCTAAGTTGTTCTCTGATGTGCCGAGTGAATGTGTGTGAATGTTAGATAGAAAGCACTTAGGTACTACAGAAAAGTGCCTGTATGAATGGGTGTTAATTTGTGAATGAGGCATGTTGTATAAAGGCCTTTGAGTGCTTAAGTAGAGTAGAAGAGCTCTATATAAGAGCTAGTCCATTAACCATTTCTGTCAATGGTTTGGGAATCTTATCGAAATAGATGGAATTGTGAATGCAGAAAAGTACTGCGAGATTTGAAGATTGTCTGATTGGCAACAGCTTCATTTTTCAGCATGGAAATGTTGCCAAACACACCGTTTGGATTGGTCTCCCCAGAGCCCAGACCGCAACATCAAGGAAGCAGTGTGGGATCATCCTGAACGAGAACAGAACAAAAGGCAGAAACATCCAAAGAAGAGTTTTGAATGTCATTCAAGAAGCCTGGGGAACTATTCTTAAAGAAGTAACTTTAAGTAAAGCTTGCCTAAGAGAAAATAAAATTGGCCATATTAAATACTGACTTTAAAGCTCGTTAGAACTCTGTCTTTGCCATGTGTTGTGTATTAATGTATTTTTACACGTTTCAATAAATTATTGCATCTGTTTCCCCATTGTCCTAGAACAATATAAAGAAATGAGGGATAGTGCAAGAGTTTTGCATACTAGTTTATACCTGTATGGCAGTGATTTACTCAGACTGTATAAAAAGAATTAGCTGGAGTGGAGGTGGGTTGCAAAGCAGTTTGCAGATTTAGTAGCTTAAATAGCAAGCCCTATATACAGTAGAAGGCATCAGTTGATCCATTGGTTGATGTGAGTTGGCATGACGATCAGCTGATCTGCTGGGATTGCTACAATCAGTTTTTGCACAAACTCGTTAGTCATGATGTTGCAGTTCAGATGAAATGTTACACATGTTTCAGTCCTGCACCTTGACTTTTATAAAATCCCATTTTTAATGGTTCTCGAAGTCAGGGTGGGAAAAGTGCCAAGGAGGCGAGACTAATAAGCACACAGTACAGTTGGCATGCATTCAGCGTCACGCTCTCAGACTGACTCTTCACTTTCCAGTGCTTTGTTTGCAGTCGGTTTCTTGACGAAGGCTCGGGAAGGAGCAGAGACAAAAGGCTGAGGCCACAAAGAGAACTTGTGTGATACCGATGACTAGCTCGGGATTACTGTTTCTTTATATCTATTCAAACACATCTGTGGGGGCGTTTCACAACCGAGACTGATTGTAGTAACTCTCAAAACTCGAAGATTAAAAACACAAAGGGTAAATTGCTGTTTATCAAATGCAACAGCACTTTCTCTGATCGCCTTTGATTCAACGTGAAGCACAGAGCTTTGATTAAAGCCAGGTAATAAGGCTGTCCTTTGGTATTCTTTCTCTTTCTGTCCCTCTCTGTTCCCCCCCCCTCCATCAGGATAAAGAGGAACAGTGGATGACCAAGCTCGTTCCAGGTGCGAAGGACCATGCCCTGCTGCACCCGCTCCAGTGGAACACGAGATATGAAGTGGAAATCACAGCGCGCAACGTGAAAGGCCTGTCGGAGCCCACCTTCTATCAGTTCTTCATGCCACAGAAACCTGACATTACAGGTAAAAGCGTGATCGAGGAAAACTTCGACTTGTAATTTGCCCTTTTTTAACATTTCCACTTTCTCATAGATGCCTTCTTGAGTTGCTCTTAAATGCCTTTTGAAAGTCCCCAAAGAACACTTTTGAACTTGTTGTGTTAAGTGGCGTGTTATTCGTGCCACTAGAAAGAGCGCTGACGATAACAAAAGCAAGAGAGCAAGATGTTCCAGTCAAGATAAAGCAAGCCTGAAAACGCAGCAGGCCTTGTTGCCGCTTCGCGTTCTGGACAAATGATGCTGCTGTCATCGCAGAAATAGTGCCCTGGCCTCTCCAGCAACAGATTTCTCTCTGCATGATTGTCGAACGGGGTTTAAATCCCACAGAGAAGCACTTTACTCTGAAGTTTTTTTTAGGTGCGTTGAAAAGCTGAGAATTTTTCCGCTGTGAAAAGCCAAAATGTCCTTAGTTTGACAGCCCATCGTCTACATTTGGCCAGTTTTTTGAAGGCATAAGAAAAAGTGAGCAAACAAAACAACTAACTGGAGAGTTTGGAGAACAGATATTAAGTGTTAAAGCAATATTCAACTAAGTAAAAGGAGCTGTAAAGGGTGAACTATTGAAACTATTTATCTCTAATAGGATCAAGCTCCCAAACGAGATTGTACCTGGATAGCGAATTCAATTATCAGGATCACGCTTTCAAACGATTAAGGGAAGAGTGTTTTTTTGTTTTTTTTACAGGAAGCCTGAGCATCAGCCTTGACTTCAGTGCATTGGTGCAGTGCCCCTTTAAAAGTGCTTCAGGGCTTGTGCGCACCCGTGCTTAGTTGAGACCACAGGTTTTCAAGCTGAGAGACAAGAAGTGCACAGCTGCATGAGGTGAAAGGGACAGGTGGATGTTGGTGTCCCACAAACAGAAAGACTATAAATGTGGCCCATCTAGCGACACAGTCAGCAGTTCTGTCTGCCTACCCGAGGCTGGTGCTACATACGCTGAAGTCCTGTCGGGGAAAAGAGATGTTTTCTGTCTGTGAAACTTGTCTAATGCTGCCAAAAACATGGCAGTATGATGGAGCAATAGAAGTGGATGAAACTTGGATGTGGAAAGCACTTGCGGTTAAATTCGGTTCAACTCAGTTCAGTATTGCTTAGAAAGCGCCAATGAAGAGCAGAGTTGCCTCAAGGGGCTTTATAGTGTACGGTAAACACACTAGAATATTTGAAAGGCAAGACAAAGGAGTCAGAGTTTCATAATTACTAATAATTACAAGCAATAATGGTGTATAAACAAATGCAGAGTGAGAAGTGAGTGAAGAAGTGTTCAGTGCATTATGGAAAGCTCAAAGCAGCCTAGGCTTATTGCAGCAATACTAAGGAGAGGTTCAGGATCATATGATCCAACCCCAACTATAAGCTTTATTAAAAAAAGGAAAGTTTTAAGCCTAATCTTAAAAGTATAGAGAATGTCTGTCTCACAAATCCATAATGGGAGCTGGTTCCACAGGAGAGAGGCCTAAACGTTGAAGGCTCTGCCTCTTGTTATACTTTTAGAAACTCTAGGAATCAGTTCTGGATTTAACAAGGAGCCGATAAAGAGAAGCCAAGATGGAAAACACATGATCTCTCTTTCTAATCTCTGTGAGAAGTCTCACTTCAGCATTTTGGATCAACTGAAAGCTGTTCTGGGAGCCTTCAGAGCCACCTGATAATAATGAATTACAGTAGTCAAATCTAGCTTCATTTTTTTTTTTTTAGGATATAATCTCAGAAAATTAACCATAATTCTGCTTAGAAATCATTGGAAAGAAGTCCCGAACATGTCAGTCTCGTGTGTTTGGACATTCTGTTCCAATGCCCCTGGATAAAATGCAACCAGGAAGTTATTACTGGCCAAAAAAGGACTTAAAATGTAAGGGATGTAAATATTGCCCAACATTGTAAGCTTAGCTATGGTTATAAAGTAAATGGCCCAAACAGAAATTTATTTCAATGATGGTATTTCACAAATAGCATTTGGAGAATAGTCCGCAATCTGACTGTAGATTTTAGCAATTCATTATGTAAATATGCCAAATATTTTCTGCTTTAAGGTTTATCACCGTGCAGAATGTGCCTAATATTTGCCTATTTGGCATTTGGTCAAACAGGTCAAGATGCTAATAATGTTGCTTTTTGTTTTTGTCATTAGCAATATTGCTAGTAACATTATAGCTTTTTAACTGGTCTTATTTTATGCTTTCACCTCAAGGTGCTTGTAAATGTATCACCATTCTCCTGTTCAGGTACTCTGACTGTCGGCGTCCTTGCTAGCGCTTCATTCTCGTCTGCTCTAATAAACAGCACAAGTATTACAATCACACCACGGTTCGCTTCAAAGAAACCCAGCAGAGCACGAGTGAAAATACCCTCAGGCTGTACTTTTCTTTTCTAAAACATCATTCTTTTCTTCTTGTTTTTTTTCTCGCTGTTTATCTTATGGTCCTCCTGTGGTGCTGCTTTGCAATTCTGCTGAAATTCATTCAGAATGGAGCGCAGATGGAACGTCTCTAGTCGAGCTCGCTTCTCATTTGAAAGACTGACACGCACACGGTTACATAAGCCAATATACAAACGCAGATAACTTCTTCAGCTCTTGGTCTTGGATATTCTTATGTTGAGACTGTGCAGTACTGGCTGCATGACAGTGTATGTGCTTGTTTCTCTCCTGATAGTTTGACTTGAGCCTTCTTGTTTTACTTTTTATTCGGGGAGGGCAAAAAAAGCTAGAAAATTCCAAAGACAAAGATGGTTACTGCTGCTGCAGCATCTTCTGTGTAGTATTCATATAGATTTGGCTTTTTTGTTTTCTTTTTGTTTTTTTAGGTTTTTCTTTTTAAAAAAAACAACAACTAAAAACTAATCTTTGGATTGGAAAATTGTTATCATTTACTGCTAGTTTAGACTAGCAAGTTTAGCTAGCTTCTAAGACTCTGTGACTGTTTCTTAACTGTGATACCATTATTATGTGATACGCACTGTACAAGTACACTATGTAGAGCACATGTATAATGTGTGAATTTAGTGAGAGTAGTGCTATCTTAAAGTGAACACAGCGAAATGCTCACTGGAAGTGACAGCTGCAATATTTGACCAGCTATTTTACTAGCTGTCATATTTTGACAACACATAAATAAAATTCTCCTAAAGACAATATGAACATTGAACACACACAATCACAAAACAATACCACAACTCTGGTAGCCCAATGACGTTGTTTGAAAACTTGCTACTTTTAGCTAGCTAAAATGCTAGCTTTTAGCTAACTAGAGTCTATTTTTTAGTAAATCCTCCATACAATTTGTTAAACATGCACTTATGCAAATGCACATGTGCACAGGAAAGCAAAAAGAAGCTTTGATGTGTATATGCATGCAACACGGATACACTTTGAAGCTGGAATATATGTGAAGCGATACAGACACGTAAAAATGTTTTTTTCTTTCACTGATCCCATGCACTTCCCCCTACACACCCCAATTTCACATGTGATTTAAAACAAAACAAAAAATCAAAGGAGGGCTGCTTCGGTGTTGTTTTGCTTTCTTCTCAGAGCCTTTTACCGCATCCATTTGTGCTGTTTTGGATGTTTGCCTCTGTCATTATTGCACTGGCTAAATAGCCTGTAAGAGTGTGGGCTGCTTTTCAAACAGCAAACAAGACAAGGGAAACGGCAAGCTTAAGGCGGGTCACTTCGATTGGCTGTCCTATCTTGTTAGGTGCATCGTGGGAAAGAGCTTGGGAGAGAGAAGAGGGTGAAATTGGGAGAAAACACTTTTCCTCCTAATGTGTTTGTTTGAAAGAATAACTCGGCCGAGCTTTCCAGCTACGAAGGCAATAAAGGGGCTTACAGTAGACAGACAGGGTAGGTAGCTGTCTCGTCGTGCATCAAGGACGGAGCAGGATTTTCACAGAGAACTCAGTCATTTATCAAACTTTGTCTCTTGGTTATATTTCACAGGACACTCTAATTACTCCCATTTCTAAACCACTGACCCAGTCCAGCTGATAGTTTAGTTATATCTGTTTTAAGGTTTAACTTTCATTAACCAAAAGCATCCTGATACTTCTGGCCAAAATCATATTGATTTGATCATGAAGCTTTAGCAAAGAAAAATTAAATGGCTACACCTTTGCAGTCTCTGCTTCAGTGACTTAAATTAGACATTGAAGAAGTCCTTCTAACCAAGTGAACAGTATTAGAAGTGAAATTTGTCCTAGTCTCAGTTGCGGGCCATCTTTCTCATTCACTGCCTTAGCTTTTTCCTCTTCTGATATAAACATCGTGGCACTTAATGAAAGAAACATCCATTTCTGTTTATTTCTCTTTTTTCCCCAAGACAGAAAATATGGTCAGGCTATATAGGTACCTCCTATCTCCCAATAGCCAATTTCTCTCCTCAGTTCTCTCTCTGTGTATTATTCAGCTGCTGTATTCAGTAGGTGTTTTTATTTCCTCCTCATCCATCCGCTTTCTCCATCCTATTTTAGTTTGTAACAGGCTGAATAACCTTCTTCCCATCCTGCTTACAGGGAATCCTTTAAGAAAAATGCCACTGATTGCAACACTGCCCATGATTCCTTTTCACGTTTACTCCCTTTCCTCTGCATTTTTAATTTTAGTTTAGTTTTGCTTTTTATTCCAAACCAAAATATACTTTTTTCACTTTCTCAACCACTAAGCTGTCCTTCTTCCCTACCCAGTTACAACTGTCTCTCTAACACCCGTTTTTATTTATTAATTTTTTTATTGGCTTGTCCACCACTTTCTTTTTCTCTGACACACAACTTTCTTGGTGGAGTGATTTTTTTGTATTTGTCTAAGTAACACAATTGCAATTAACTTTTTCAAATGAATTTAGGCTTGAAAGCAGTGCTAAAACAGTTGAATAGTGAATATCACGGTATCCCAGTCATGTCTCTGTTGGTCAGAGTTGTCTAGATAATCATAAAGAAGTGTACAGTTAGCAGAAAGAAAAACAAACAGCTACAATCTGGGTTTGGAGTTTTGTTGCTGTTCCTTTTTTTCTTTTCTGTTTTTTCGTCTTTTTTCTTTGAGAACAGGCTGGATTTTGGATTTTCTACATTAACGCATAATTTCATTATTTATGTTAAATCTAAGCTCACGTTCCAGCTTTAAAACTCACTGCTCACCATTAAAGACGACTATAAGATAAGATAACGCTTTATTATCACTGCACAGTCATAGTATAGTAGTACAACAAAATTGGAAAACTGTCCCACGTTGGCACTAAATGCAACAAAACACAACAGAGTAAACTTTAAAGTGGATAAGAAATGCAAAAACATATGAATAATATATTAAAGAATGAATGTCTATAAAATAACATGAAATAAAATCCTAAAAAAGGCCAAACTGATTCCCTAGATATGCTGTCTGAAGCAACTCCTTCCAGTTCCTGTTCCCTTAAAGTTAGCTTTCTTTTGATTGGCTGCCCTTCACAATCAAAAGACTGGGCTCACAGCTGGAACTGTGTGCCTGCCATCACCGTGTAAACGATTTCCACATTTGTCAGAGCACAAAGAGAAAAAAAATATTCACAATTGTGTTTCGAGAAGTCTAAAGTCTCTGTTTTTAGATCATGGACTACTTGTACATGTGCTGAACCCATTAGTTCAGTCCAGTTTTCATGGGACTCTATACAGTCCTGTAAATAAGTAAGTACACCCTTATTGCTTCTGTAGAAATTACATTATAGGCCTCAGTTAGCATGTTAAATGTTAAAGTTCATCGCAGAACAATTAGAAAAATAATGACGTTTGGCTTGTTTGGAAGGATTTCCAAACTTAACAGAGCATCTCAGCACAGACACTTCATACCTACAAGCACGGTGTTGGAGGGGTGATGATTTGACCATGACCTGGGCACCTGTCGGTCATTGAGTCAACCACAAACTCCTCTGTATACCAAAGTATTCTAGAGTGAAATGTGAGACCATCTGTCCGGCAACTAAACTTGGCTAAAAACTTGTCAAGAAACAGGACAATGATCCCAAGCACAGAAATGACTAAAATAAAGAAAAGATTTGAGGTTTTGCAATGATGTAAAGTCCATATTTTAATCTGATTGATGCTTAAGAGAGCTGTGCATAAATAAGTGTGCACAAGCTTTAATGAACTGAAGCAACACAGACTGAGACTACAGTCCTGACTACTAAAGTCACAAAAAAAAGATTGTTGACTTCAAGTTATTCCTGCTAAAGGTGGTTCTGCAAGCTACCGAGTCATGGGATGGACTTGGCAGAATTACACTGATGACTGCAAGGCAAGTGACAACAGATGGGACTCCACCAGTATGGTGTTCTCAGAAAACACGAACCCTCAAACGTTAGTCACAGCCCAACAAAATAAAGAATGGAATAAAGAGTAAACGTTAGCAAAATCTTTTTGGTTATTTGATTTTTATGTGATCCGAGTCTGCGCTGCAACGATTTTAAACGACACAAGCGTTTGCAGTCGCCAAGGTTACACACGGACTAACAGAAAAGAAAATCATTTTAATTAGGTTCATGCTTGTGGAAATAAGTGAACATGACTGTTATTACTTACTGCCAGTAATATTTATAGTAATACTTTCATTCATTTGTGTAGACATGATAAGTGGTAAACTTGGATGACTGTAAAACAGGCTTCTCCGAGTCCCATAATGCATCATATCATCAGTGGCCTGTGCAGTGGTGCATATCAGACAACCAAGGGCCAATTTAAGAGTAAAAACAGCATTTTATTGTTTTATCATATGCATGTTTTTTGTAACCTTGGAGTACACCAGATTGACGCACAGGACTATAAAAACAACACCTTTTCTAACAGAAGGCGTTGTTTTTATTTGCTTTGTGTGGAAAGCGACTAAAGTCACGTAGGCTTTTACAATAATTCCACCTGGCACCAATCGCTGTACTCTCGCTTACATAAAAGAGAAAAAATATGACACAATGATGCCCGAGTTTGCCTAAATCAGCCCCTGCGGCCTGATATAGTCTGACACTGCTTGTGTTAAGCTTTGTTGTGGCTGCCGCATCTCTCTCCTGGCTTTCCCTTTCTTCTCTTTCCAGTCATGTGCCATAAAAAGCTTTGATAGTAACAGGCATCATAGATTTTGTGCGTAATAATCTCATCAAAGCACTTGAAGAAATAATCTAGGCAGCACTCTCTCCTCCCCCGTGGAGCTCAAATGAAACTTCGTCCTGGAAGTGTTGCCAGCAAATCAAAATGGGAAATGAATACTTTTATAGCTGCCCATTACATAAATCAAGTCTTTCATCAATTTTCAAAATGAAAGCCAAGCAGTGTAATGAAGAAAACTATTGTTCAACCATTTAGTGTGTAAAAACGCAACTTTCTCAAGGCGAACACTTGCCGTTACTCCTGATACTGAACCAGCTGATACACTTCCCAATATCTATTTGTGAGATTAAAAGGAGCCTTATACTAAAGCGTCATTTACATTATGTTTACTGACTGCAGTCTCTGAAGTCCTTGCTCAGTTTTTCTCCATATGAAAATGGATTGCTTCATTCAGTATAATCAGCTGAAGTACTTGTGCTCTGAAACAGCCGCTCCGAAATAAAAACTGCATCTGCTGCTGTATGTGTGGCTGGAAAAATTGTCAGATTAAAGCTGAAAATTCAGACTGAAGTTGACGAAACTGTCAGACATCTAGAGACGTACAAGCAAAGCTGACCCGCAGGGATTTTAATTGTAAAAGCTTTAATCCAAGACCTACATTTGTTTGCTTTGTGTAAAATACACCACAGTCAATATACTTATTGTAATACTTTCTGGGGTATAGAAGACTAAAATAATAGGAGATCAATGGTGGTGTTTACGTGTTTACTTGCTCATTTATTCATGGAACAAAGATAATCCTGTCGAGATCAAAAGATTGCGTTTCCGAGGGAGCACTTTTAACATCAGACAAAATTGATGTCAGCTACTGCAAAGGAAAGCGAGCAGGAACAATGGCTCACACAGATGGCTTATGGTGTTTGAAGACTGTCTGATCTTTGTTTTGCCCGTGACCACGGATTAAACTGGGATTTGTAGTGTCCCGTAGGTGTACATTTGTGTGCACGTAGCAACAATGACGGAATTCTTACACGTACAAAGACTTCCATTTACATTCAGAACTGTCCAGAGCGACTGATGTCGCTTCACATCAACTATGATAAAGTCAGATCTGGGTGGACATCCCTCTGCTCTGGATGTGGCAGCTATTGACATAAAACCTTTCTGTGAGTGCACTCTCTCGTGTATCAGTGTCAGTTA
Source organism: Pelvicachromis taeniatus (assembly GCA_015108175.1). Classification (NCBI taxonomy): domain Eukaryota; kingdom Metazoa; phylum Chordata; class Actinopteri; order Cichliformes; family Cichlidae; genus Pelvicachromis; species Pelvicachromis taeniatus. The sequence continues at coordinate 103,646 of VURO01048981.1, forward strand.
TAATCGTGCGTTACTATAGATCACTGAAGGAGAGAATAGGCATGCATATAAATAAATATGCACAGACGAACCTTTTTAATCACTAAAGTGCAGTGGCATTCAATTGCATTCTGAAATACTGTGCAAAGGTCTTTAGCCACCAGTGATTACTTTATATTTTTCTTGGGAATTGGGTAAAAGGTGCAGCAACATGGAGTTGATCTGCAAAGAGGGTTTTTGGGAAAACCTTTTTCAATCACTCAAGATTCCCAAATTTTAACATGTTATATTTAGCCACATATCCCTTAAATCTGCATTTGATCAATGGGCAGGCACAGATAATAAGACTATATATGTATATATGAATGCTGGGTATCCCTGAATTCGTTGAGATGTGAGGTTAACGTCTGTTGTGGCACCATTTCCAGTGTGTCACTAAAAAATTTGGCTTTCAATATGGTAAAAAATACTTGGGTAAAGACACCGTCTCCATCTCTTAAATCTGTGTGTTGTCCTTGATATAAATGATCACTTTTTTTTGTATGAAGATGCATTTGAACATTTCAAGGATAGTGAGTCTCAGCTCCAAACACCGTCTTAGGAAAGAATCTGTTGGGGAGAAAAAACCCCACATATGATATTGACAAAGTTACATTCCTGAAGGTCCTTTTGGCCGCATAAAAAAATATAGGAGTATTTTCAGAAATGATGTCTTATTGCAACCAGCTTGTATGGACGATATTGCAACTCTAGATTCCAGTGAAGAATGATCCTGGAGACAGAGAAGTGAGGTTGTGTTGAGACCTGTGAGGGAACTGCCATGAATCAACACTGCACTGTCCAAATACTACTTAGATACCGAAGCTGGGATAGAAGGACAAAGTTAAGAAAGGAAAAACAATAAAAAAAGAAGCCAACACACCGTTAACCAACAACAAAAGCAGGAAGTGACTGTTGCTGGTGAAATACAACAAGATCCAGCACGCAAAGTAAGGTCTTGTAGGAAGTTCTGAGCACGCGTTAGAAACTGTGCTTAAGCAGAGTTTAAACTTTGAATTGTAACAGCAAAGATCAAAGCATAGGCACTTGAATTACTCCTTAAAAAGCTGTAACTCCAGACAGCAGCAATTACAGAAAAGGAAGCTGAATTTCTTTGAAGTCTTTTGAGGTTGATTGTTAAAGATGCCATATTCTTCTAACTTAAGAGTAATTTCCCATGGTTTTTCATTTCCTCTACGCTGGCACTTGAGTGCACTTGAATCGCATCAGGGCTGATCTGCTTCCTCCTTGGAAATGGACGGAAAACAAGAACCCATCCATCTCTCACGAACTAGAGAGGATTTAATTATAATGTTGAGGTTTTTTGAGGATGTCCTCAGAAAAAACTCTCCTTCTCCACTCCTCGTCACATCGCAAAGTGAGCACTTAGGAGGAAGACTTGCTCCCATCTGCAAATGATGATGTTTATCACGGCGCAGATTAACGCCTGCTACCTTCTTAATCAATGATTGCCCGTTTGGTCATCATTAATTGAGTCACTTTCTCATAGATCCCATCTAGAGACAGTCAATCACCAGTCAGCCCTAATGAGTTTGTATTGTCAAAGATGTGTATGAATGGCTTCAGGTGCCACGCAAGCAGCTGGATGTCTACCCACTGAATGGTACTAATGGGCCTATATATCAACAAGTAATCGGAAGAAGTCAGTAAACTAGTTAATAGAGCAGAGAAATAAAAATTAATGAACGCTGGGTGTCCAGAAGTCAAAAGTTTTTGAAAACTTCAGTCTTAAAAAACACAAAGTTGTTTTTTACACAAGCTTTGGGGGAAATGTGTTTCTAAGTTTTACCAGGTAGCTGCAAGATAAAAATAATTCCTTACTTTAACATATAAAGTAGCTTCTACACACATATGAACATATTTTGAGCCATTTAAGCATCAATGTGGAACTGAAATCTTACATATGGGAATATGTCACACGCTGTTCTCTTTGGAAAGCATATATAATTCATATTTGCATAGAGTAACAGACAAAAATGTTCAGGGTCAACGTTATTAACCCTCTGAAATGTTGACCTTTTGAACTGAGCCATAGCACAAACTACTACTGTGCAGTGATGGGCTTTAACTTTGTAATGCTCAAAGCTTGTAACATCAAAAGAACCAAAAGTGTGGGTTATCTTACAATTTACAGACAGTATAAAAACAAGCCTGTAGGATGATTTCAAAGACGCTGGTCAGAAGAATAGTGAGAGATGTGTCTAAGAACTAGGGATGTGCGCGACCGGCCAACTAATGGTCACTGTTGTCACTAATTGGACCACACTTACTAGTCATTTAATCTAATTGTAAAAGGTTTGATGCCCAGTGCCGGTAAATTACACCTCCACATCAAAAGGAGACAGCTACTTTGGCAAAACGTCCCACCATACGTAGTTTATGCACATTTCTGCTGTCACACAATAATTCCAGCATAAATTTAACTTTACCCATCAGAGTGTGCTTCTAGCTCATATTCACAAAGGTAGGACGGTTTGGCACTTAATTTAGCGTTGTGCGTATGCGCAGAAACAACTGGTAGGATGGTCTAAGGAGCTTAGGAAAGAAAAGCGTCTGGACTTCTTTAAGTTGCTTGAAGACGTTTCGCCTCTCATCCGAGAGGCTTCTTCAGTTCTACGGTCAAATGGTGGAGAGTCCCAGATTTAATACATATGGGAGTGGCCCCCCCAAGAGGGACAATGGACCCCTAATGATCCTCTGCCTATTCACATGAGCCGAGGTGTGAAATCTGGGACTCTTCACCAGTTGACCGTAGAACTGAAGAAACCTCTCGGATGAGAGGCGAAACGTCTTCAAAGCTCCTTAGACTATGATGACTGATGATTGAGAACCTTCACAGACATCCAACTGGTAGGATGGATTCCCAGAACACCTGGACACACTGGAGAGATTACATCTACAGGCTGGCCTTGGACAGACTCAATGTTTCCCAAGATAAGTTGGAGGACGTGGCAAGTGGGAGGTCTGTGCTTCCCTGCTAATGCCCCGCAACCTGACTTCAGATAAGCAAAAGAAAATGGCAGGATGATTTATTGTTTTGTTATTTTGAATTTTAACTTTTATTGACGTGTCTGTTATGAAATTTTGAACAGTGTGCCTCATTCATAATGCACGGCGCAACGCACAACACTTTTCAGTGTTTATTCCTTTTTTTGGATGTTAACCTGTCACATTTTAGTAATATATGAGCGTCTTTTGTAGCAACATCGGTTTGTTTCAAGTGTTTTTCTTCTATATTGTGTGTCTGGAATATCAGGTTGCGAGGTGAGGCACATTTAAGCAGCATGATTTATTTATTTTTTTTAAGTGATAAATGGTTTTATAATGTCTTTGTTATCAGTTTTTGACATTTTCCAATCAACAGTTTTGAGATTTAACTTAATGTGGAGATATTTTTGGTTAACAGTGACTTTAAGGGTGTTGATGTCAAAAAACAAATGGTGGCTAATTTTGTGTTGTCATGTTTTATTTTGCGGTCAGCCAATACATTTTTCCCCCTCATTGAATTGAATTGAAGTCTCAAAGAGTAATATAATTCAACTCTATAGTCATTGCACATGTCACGAGTACAAGGCAACAAAATTTGCTCTCTGCATTTAACCCATTCACTCAGTGAAGCAGTGGGCAGCTAACAATCCAGCACCCGGGGAGCAGTGTGTAGGGACGGATGCGTGCTCAAGGGTAGCCGTTGGGTGGATTCGAACCGTCGACCTTCCAATCAAGGGGCGACCACTCTACCTACTGAGCCACCCCGCTAAAACTATCTTTAGAACCCTGCTCATCCTCAGGATTGGACTGTTAGGTTGCAGACTAACGAAATAGTCACTTCTGTAGAAGAAACACCTTCAAGCCAGACTTAAATACGATAAAGACAACTTGGAGAAGAGTATGCATACTAGCACTGCATCCTTTGGTCAGATGAGATGAAACTAGAGCTCTATGGCCACAGAGATGTTGCTTATGTTTGGAGAAAGAAGGGAGAGGTGTATAACCCAAAGAACACCGCAGACCCCACAGTGAAACGCAGTCTTGGGAATATTATTATGTAGTTGGACTGCTTTGGTGCGTCTGGAAATGGAAATGTCATCATGTTGGGAGGAATAAAGAAGAAAGGAGGATATGAGAAGATTTTGAAAGAAAACCTCAAGCAGGTGCTTTTAGTATACTTGGAAAAGCTGTGTTTAAAAATAATTAATAATTCATCCTCATCTGTAGCTCAAAAAAAGAGTTTGGAAAATTCATGTAAACTGTAGTAAAGAAGAATGTTGGACAAAATAGAACATAGTCATTTATGCACTGCTTTGAATTTATGTCTGAATCGTGGATAGATTGACGATACAAGGATGGAAAAATGATAATACTAAACCCTGTCAGCCAATACTGGAAATTAACAGCAAAATAAGAATGTGACAATACAAAATTAGCCACCATTTGTTTTTTGACATCAACAAACACCCTTAAGAATCTGTTAGCCAAAAGTATCTCCGTGTATATGTGCTGGTCTGCCCACAGCCAGATTGTAATTTTCAAGACAAAGTCAAATATGTTGCCATCCTCAGTCCAAAATACAGAAGTGATGACTGTGCCAAGCACAAGAGTGTTGGACTCCCTGTCTGTGTTTCTATTAGGCAGACCTCAAGTTGGAGAGAGAAAGCACAGTGATGCTGCAGCATGGCCTCGTTTGCAGATACAGAAAGTGAAAATATAACCATAGACACAGCAGTAAAGATAGACTCTCTCCCTCTCTCTGCATAGTGAATGGTGTGGCTTATGTCCTGTGCATCATAATGCGCCTGATTTTTGAACACCATAAGTGAAGAGAAGGCACAAACATTGATTTTAGGAGTATTATCACTAAATACAAAAAGGCAAGCACAACCGATAGCGTTCAGACACCTTTTGTTGATGTCTAAATTGTGGGAAACGTGTGGCAGAAGAGATGAGAGTATCACCAGTGATAAGCATTTCTACTAGTGAAAAGTCCCGTCACTGCCAGTTTATTGGCACCGTAGAAGGTTCAAAGAAGATCAGAGGCAGTTCTGTGTTGAAAAAAAAAACCTTTTTTGTTATCCAAGTTGATAACTTAGTACGTGACTCAGACGTAAAGCATGGCAGTTTTTTTTTTTGTTTCATTTGATAATGAAGCATGCCTTTGAATAAATAATAGCTTTAAATCCACTGAAAATTCCCCTTTCTTGGCCAGCAAAGAGGTATTTGCATGCATAGTGCAACTTCTGCCCTCAAAGCCCCGCAGGCAGTTTATCACTCTGACCTGTGGGTTATTACAGAGGATGGTTTTCACTGCTGCCATTGCATCAGTTTGAGTGCAGGTGATCACTCAGTGCAGGAGGAAGGCAGCACTGCCCTCTATTTCCTAAAAGACCCTCAAACAGAAATGACCTCATTACCTCTCTTTACTCTGAGATTATAAATCAACTGAGGCAACTCTGGGTGACCAGACGAGCGTTTGTTGCACATTAGTAAAAACTGGACATCACACGTGAATAGTAATGTGCATGTTTTTCTTTTATAATGCTCTCTTCCAGTCATGTTATTGGAAGGCATCCTGGCAGCTGTTATGAAAGCACGTGCCTTGTGGACACACACTTGGTTGTTACATTTAAATTAAGCAATTTTTTAATTTCTTATGCAGAGACCTTGTTTCTGACTCACAGAATAATGCAGATAGTTTTTAAAAAGGTGAAGAGTTTCTGATATACAAATGGATAAACTTTCACAGAGCCACAGCGGAGTCCTTGACTACCAAAACCTCAAAGTGTTGTTATAATTGTAAAAGCTTGTATTGAAAGATTAATACTTCAGATACACACAAAAAAAAAAAAAAAAAAAAAAAACAAAAAAAAAAAAAAGACAAAATCAC
>VURO01048981.1:111918-123354 GCA_015108175.1 Pelvicachromis taeniatus
AGCTCAGAGTAGAGCCGCTACTCCTCCGCATCGAAAGGAACCAGTTAAGGTGGTTCGGGCATCTGATAAGGATGCCTCCTGGGCGCCTCCTGGGTTAGTGTTCCGGGCATGTCCCACCGGGAAGAGGCCCCGGGGCAGACCCAGGACACGCTGGAGAGATTATATCTCTGGGCTGGCCTGGGAACGCCTTGGTGTTCCCTCGGATGAGTTGGAGGAGGTGGCTGGGGAGAGGGAGGTCTGGGCTTCTCTGCTTGGGCTGCTACCCCCGCGACCCGGCCCCAGATAAATGGCAGAAGATGGATGGCTGGATTGATGAACATTATGTTTCAATAATATTTGAAGCTACTGAGTAAGCCCATAAACTCAACAGTAAAGTGTTTGCTGAGGTCATAGATCAAAAAAGCTGAGGGCTGTTTTCCCAAATATTTCTATGCAAGCTATGCAAAAGTTGGCCTCTGCTAGAGAAAAACTATAAGCTTCAGGCACTTTGTCACTGTCTTCACCTTTCATACCCAGAAGCCATATCAAGCTTGTCTGTACAAACTATGCTCACAACCACATTTATAATCAGATTGTACTTTAGAGTTATAATGCTAGCACAACATTCACCCACTAAACTGCAACAGCTCAAAAGGTTTCAAGTAACACTTTCCATGTTCTTGAATAAGTCAAATAAAGCAGTAAATTAAAAATTCCATGTGGATGTGTGTGTGATGATCTATTTGGGTTCAGACAAGAAAGTCGCTCTTTGTAGCAAACTGAGAGTTTCCACAGTGTCATGTTATCACATATGTGTTACATGCAGAAACTCCAGTGTTCAAAACCAATGGAACATGTGGTGCCTTTTTATAAACAAGGTTTAGTACCAATCAAATTTACATCTGTGGCTGCAAAGTGCTGACATTGGTCTGTCAACAAACAAATGACATTCATCGTTTGCAGTGGTACCAAGTTATCAGAAGAACAGCACCATCTCAGAAAGTTTGTTTGCACGAAGACGATCTGTAATTGCCATGAATACAACTTACAGTAATATTACTGTGTTTTTACAGTCTGTCAGACAAATTAAAAGTGTGAATGTGAACATTAATGATTGTCTCTGTGCATTATCACTGCATTGGTGGTGGTGTTGGTTGGCCAGTTGGATAGGCTGTTTTAAGAAATTGATTGATGGCTATGTCTTTCAATCTTAAAAACACATTGAAGGTTTATAATGCCTGTTGAAGTAAGGGAAGTTCATCTAGCAACTTTTTAAATTGAACATTTATCAGTTTGTTTTTGTTAAGGACAAACAAAGTCCCTCTGTTACCCACAGCCGCTCAGTTGCTCCCATTTTCCGCGACCTAGTTTCTCTCGCACCTGAGGCCTTCTACAGGGAATTGGGTTGGTGCAGCGATTCCTGTTGACATTGCTTGCTGGTTTTCGGTCACACACCATTTCTTTCCCCAGTGATGCTGCAAAATTATCTTACCTAGTAGCACAACTGAGGGTAAGAGCATGGTCCGAAGCATGGTTCTTCTGCCAAGAAGTCATTGATTTTGCATCAAAGAAAGAGAAAGGGTTGCAGAATTCGCCATAGATTTCTGTACGGCCGCCGCTGAAGCAGGTTGGCCCAAACAACTCTCAGGGGCGTTTTCCTACTAGCCTTACATGACCAAATGAAAGATCAGTTGGCATTGCATGATGAGCCATCATCTTTTGAGGATTTGGTTTCTGTCTCCTTCCAATTTGAACACCGCCTGAGGGAGAGGGAAACGGAAAGGAACTACAAGCCCCACAAGCCTTTTTCTTTCTCATATCAGGTTTCAGCATCTCAACCGTTGCTCCCGCTATCAACATCTGCTCTGTTCTCTAAAAACTAAAAGAGGAATTATGGATTTGATCAACTGGTCCTTGAATGCAATTGATACCCTCTTCTTGACGAGAAGCCTGGGCTCGGGACAGCCCGAATGTCCTGGAGGGACTTTCCCTGTCAGATACACGATGGACGGAGGGTTATGTGCCTGGTGGGACTGTCGATTGAGGACATTGAAGAAATTTACCTTTTCGGCATCATGATAACAGGCTCTTGCTGATCAGACAAGGCTCATTGAATGCAGCACGGATAAGAGCTTGGAGATACTCTCCGCTCTCTAGTGACGGACATTAGATCAACTGTAAAATTTATATGCAGTTGTTCGCACTAAATTGAAAATCACCATCTTTTTTTTCATGCGGCTACCAAATCGGTACCAGCTGTGGTCTCATGGCTGGACTGAACAAAAACAACCTCCATGATAACAGAACTGTTATGACTTCTTCTTCCTATCCTTCAAGGTCATCTGCGTCAGCTTGAGGACTGTTGACTTTTGCTTAACCGGGTGAAAGGACACTGTGTCTCATGTTGAACACGGGACACACACACACATGCAAATATCTCATGTCCACTGACACTGACACGCACTCACCCCCTCACCCCTCCCAACGCCTCTGAACGCTTATTCCCACCCAAAGTAGGAGGCGGTCTGCCGGAAGACTGCCAGCAGGAATGGGCCGCTGTCTCCCGTTGCACGTCTTGTGATTTTATGTTGTAATATTTTTAGATTTATGTGCTTTTCTGTGCTGAGGAGTTTTTTTCTCTGTTCTCAGACTGCTCTCCCCTAGGAGCTCAGCCTGGGAGGAGCTTTTTTGTCCTCCTATATCCTGATGTATTGCGTATTTTCAGTGTTTTTTCGTACCTCTCTGACCTGTCTTCCCAATGTATAGTGTATAACCAGTGTATTCTATGTATGGTCGGATGGAGTGCTCATAATGGCACCAGATCGTCTGGCAGCCTTTAAAAAATTTCCCCTTGTGGGATGATTAAAGGATTATTCAATTCAATTCAATTCAAATTGGCCGGTCTAGACTCTCACCGGAGGAAAGACAAAGATGGCTGCAAGTATGTGAGTGTTTTTATTGCGGCAGTGCTCGGCCGGTTGGGGGGGGCATGTGTTCCCACCACTAATTTCGGGGAAACGGGTTGCTCCAGCACTAAGTCTAGACCATGGTTTGTATTAGCTGTCTGGCTTTGCCAGAATCAGGTTACTTTATCCCCTCATCGGTTCAGGTGCTGAGCAGAACTTAATAGATCACATAATTGTCAGACAACTGAAATTGCTGTTCATCCTCTTGCAGCCTCCCATCTCGGTCACTGCTCTAAATAATCAAACTTTCGCACAGATCACTCATTAAACAGAACCCATGCTATTAGTCACTTCAGGGAATCACCGTGAAACCATGTCTTCTTCACCCCAATCATCCTAGGTTACCCATGGCTAATAAAACAAAATCCTCAAATTGATTGGTGCGCTGATAACGTCTTGAGTTGGAGTACATTCTGTCTGGCTAACTGTCTCCAGTCAGCTCTTCTCCCCGGCTCCTCGGACACGCCTTCTGCCACCGTCTCCACCTTGACTCTGTCTTTGGTACCTGGAGAATATCACAATCTCAAGGATGTATTCAATCAAGCAAAAGTCTTGTCATTTTCTCCTCACAGGCCCTACGACTGTGCCTTAGACCTGCTTCCTGAGTCCCCATCTGTCACCTTCCTGGGCTACATATTGTCAAAGGGAAAAGGGGAAGACAGACCCAGTGAAGGTCATAGCAGTCGGGGAAAGGCCCACCTGTGCATCTCGGAAGGACCTACAGAGATTTCTTGGCTTTGCAACCTTCAGCAGAAAGTTTATAACGTCCAAAAAAGTTCAATTTTTCTGGTTCCCAGAAGCTCAAGTGGCATTCACCAAACTGAAAAAACTCTTTACCACTTCTCCGATCTTGGTCCACCTAGATATCACAAAACAGTTTATAAATGCATCAGATGCAGGAGTGGGAGACATTCTTTCCCAACGGACCAGACCACGAAGTAAGCTACAACCATGTGCCTACAACCATACCTAAGCCCTTGAAGAGTGACACCATTGGTTAGAGGGTGCGGAGCACCCTTTCATCATCTGGATTGATCATAAAAACCTCACGTACTTAAGAACTGCTAAGAGACTCAATGCTCATCAGGCCCGTTGGTTTCTGTTTTTTAGTAGGTTTAACTTTTCTATTTCCTATCACCCAGGTTCCCACAACATTAAACCAAACACTTTATCCCACCATTTTTTACCGGACAGCGACCAAACTGAACCAGCCAACATCCTCCCAAAAACTTGCCAGGTGGGAGCTTTCACCTGGGGAATCGAGGAGGTGATCCGCCAAGCCCTTCAGGAAAAAACTGACCCTAGTCACCAAACAGATTCTCAAAATCCACACATTTCATTGCTATGGAGAAATTGCCTACTGCCCTGAAACAGCTAACCTGTTTGTCCATCATGTTTTCAGGCGTTATGGAATTCTACAAGAAATAATCTCTGACCGTGGCCCCTTCACTTCTTAGACCTGGAAGGTCTTCTGCACTTCAGTTGGTGCCAAGGTTATTTTAAGTTCTGGTTTCCACCCCCAGACCGACGGTCAAACCCAAAGGTTAAATCAAGAGCTTGAGACCGTCCTCCGAAGTGTCACCTCCCATAACCCGGCCACCTGGTCCTCACACCTACCTTAGGTGGAATACGCCCACAATTCACTCACCTCCTCTGCCCCTGGTTTTTCTCCATTTGAAATACTCTTGGATACCAACCACCGCTATTACCAGAAAATGAGTTGGACATAGCTGTTCCTTTGGTGCAACACCATATAAAATGCACATAACGAATCTGGGTGCATGCCCAGCAGGCTTTGCTCCGCACTTCGAACCGGCAGCGTCATTATGCTGACCGGTGCCAATGCCTACCCCTAGGAATAAACCAGGTTGAAGGGTTTGGCTTGCCGCCAAGGACGTCCCCCTTGAAGCACTGTCACGCAAGCTCACGGTGCCCTGTTACATAGGCGCTATCCTACATTCCATGTCTCACAGAGCAAACCAGTTCACTCCAGCCCACCAGTTTCAGTTTCATCTGGAAATCAGGTTGGAAGTAGCGTTATCCTGGACACTCACTCAGATTCACTCCCCTCACGTCCACTTGCCTCCAGATTCAAGTAAGCCACACTCACCATGCCAGTGTAGGTCAGTCTTCTGATCCACTCCCAGAGACTCCCAATCACTTGCACGGCTGGACCCGTGCTCCCAGATTCACACCACATTACCATTATTGTAAATACACAATAAACTAGTGAAAAGCAATTCCTGCCTTCGCATTTGGGTCCACGCTCTCGCTCTCTCTCTAGCCACCTGGCCATAACAATACTGAAGGATTTCAGTTTCATTTGGAAGTGTTAGCCCAAATTTGAATACCAATTATTATTCATCCTTGCTCAGATATTGCTCTCTGAACAGATAGAAAAACTGTGAAAATATCATTTTTGCTGTATTATTCGCCTCCCAGCTTTTGCAGTTGTCGTAAATAGTCTTGTTGCAGGATTGTTTACTTCCACCCACACATTCTTCACTTGTGAGATCAAGAGGAGGGAGTGAGGGTTAAATGAATAAATTAGACCTCAGCCGCATTCTTTGGAAATGTGTGGAAAAGTGTGGCTTAATGTGATGGGTGGGGTTAGCTAGTCAACAAATTTGATTGAAAATGCAGAAAGGCATGACTGAACAATAACGCAAGGGCACTGAATGTAATTTGGAACATGCATTTTTCATTTAGCTGCATTGTTAAAAGAAGGCCTGTTTCAAGAACTCCAGAAAACACTGGGCTTAATATGTAAATAGCTATGCCTTTTAGACATCCTGACAAGTGACATGCTAAAGCTACGAGGTTTTTGACAAGATCTATGTGTATGTGTGTGTGTGTTTGCGTGTTGGGAGGCCTCGGGGGTAAACAGCTCTGTGACAGTGCGGTGTGTGCTATCTGCACTAGCTGTTCCGTTGTGCAGATAGATGAGATGCTCAGGGACTGAAGATACTCCAGCTGCATACATGCCTGCGTGAGATTCCATCTCTCTTTGTTCTTCTATACGTTTATGCCCTCCAAATTTGCAATAAACCCATTGTTGTTTTTCAGCAGTGTTCTTTTTTAAATATATCATTGTACTGCGACTCTCAGAAAGACATTTTGTGTTTACAAGATAATCACGAGGAAGCAAAAGTTTTATTTTGTGGATGCGATTCATTTCAGTTTGTTGAGTATCTGGATGACAAGCACAATCTAATCTACAATCTAATATATCTATCAGGTGCATTTCAATGGGATCTGCTATGCTCATTTTCAACGGTGGAAAGGAAGTAAGAATACTTAAATAGAATTTTCAGGTATCTGTACTTTACTTGAGAAGTATTTTTTTTTTTTTTACTTTTATTCCCCACGTTTTAAAACAAATATCTGCACTTTCTACTACCTACATTTGCTAAACTGGCTTGTTACGTTTGATCTAACATTTGAGGAGAGTTGTTATTTTACGTCACAGCGGGCCTTCAAACATCCAACTGATTTGAGCCTAAACGGTGACACATGAAAGGCAGTCCTGTTCATGTATTAATCACCAGGGAATGTGGCATAAAAAGAGATGAAAGAAGCAAAAGAAAAAAGAAAAACATGTGCCGTAGTCAGGGTTTAAAGTGGGCCGGTGTTGTATTTTGGTCGGGGGGGGGGGGTTGTCACAACACCAGAGGATGGTCCTCTGGTGTTGTGACTGGAGTAAGTTGTGGTTGTGGTGCATAAAAGAAGTAATGTTTTCTTTAAGTGACGAGTAATTTCAAATGCAACATTTCAGCTAAACAAAGTCAGATCTGTTTGTGTGTGCAGTTTGTGTGTTGCTAGCTAAAGGTCAAGCTGCTGTATTTCACAGGGAGAGAAAAGAGCGAGCTAACTTCACTCAGTGATGGAGAAAGATAAGAAGGACAGGAGAGGAAGAGGAGGGGTTATATTTAAAGATAAGGACTGCTCAGTGGTGTTTGATAAACTGAATAATTAAAGCTTACATGTAATTTTTTTTAAATCAGATATTGGGTCTGTACATGTGGCTTTATGTATTTTCATATAGTGAAACGCGCTGCAAACAAACTGAGGTAGACTAACTGTGTTATTTGAAGGTTGCATTAAAATACTCTGCAGTTTAGTGCAGGATGAACAGTTAGTTTGCTGTCCTGTGATGGATTTAAAGAGTGTGACTGTTGCACAGTAGCTGTGGTGTTTATGGTCAGAGTTAGGTTACATAAAGAGTAGCAGAGATTAATATGAGATTTAGCTGATAATGCTTAGATTCATTCATCCAATTCCACCTTCCAACTCATGAAACATCTCCTGACATCTTGTTGAATTCAGTTGTGTACATCAACAAAAAGCAGCAAACGTCAGAGCAGCAGTAGTAGCCAATCAGCTGATCACAGCCTGTACAGGTGTCACTCACTTTTTTCCGTGCTGACCCACTATAACTGATTTTAGGGTTAACCCACTATTTCTATTTCTTTTCCTATGCTCATGTATCTAGTTAACTGATTCTAGCTGAGTACATTTATTAGAACTATTATTTATATCAAAATAAAGTTTCTTTACAACTTTACAAGTTAAAACACTCATAAATAGTGTTTTACATCCGATTGCCTCAAGGCCTTATGACATCCTCCACACTATGCACTTGAAAATATGAAAGTGATGATCACATCTTTCAGTGAATTTTGAGTGTTTCAATCAACCTTGTTATATCTGTGGTGTTCCCGGTCAAATGTGACCGCCATAGGAAATGAATGGACTGAATAACCCACCGAATGACCACTGAACGACCCACTGAACAACCCACTGACCGACCCACTGAACAACCCACTGACCGACCCACTGAACTGCATTTGGTGGTGAAAAATATTTATTAAGCAAATTTAAGAGCTGTTAAAACAGGAAACACTGAAGTAAGGGGTAGGGGATGAAAGCGACCAAAGGGATGGCATAAGGTTCAGTTAGCTTTGCACAAAAATAGGTGGTAAAAAAGAGCTACTTTCTTACTTCCAGAGCCAGTACTTTTTTACTTTTACTTAAGTAAAGAAGTTAAATCAGTAGTTTAACTTTTACTGGAGTATTTTTTAACACTAATATCTGTCTGTACTTGTGTGTACTCTGTAAGAGTCCAAAAAGCTTTATATGATTCATTTAAAATGAATCATTATGTACAATCATGTGTAGTCCTGTGAAAAACTAGTACACGTAACTAACTAGGAATTAAGAGGGTAAGTAGCAGCCATGTGCTGCAAATTAAATGCACTTGATAAACTAATCAGTATGTGAACAAAAGCAGAAGTACTGGCAGTTTGCAGGTCTGCAATATCCAGGTGTGTTAACACAGTGCATTAACACACATGCACTTTTGGTGCAGGTTAACACACCTGGGAGGTTGCCCCAGCAATATTAGCCCAAAATTAGACATTGGAAATGCTCAGACATTAGCTAGAGCTCACAGTGCACGGTTTGCAAAGCTGTGTCTGAAGAGACCATTAAACTTCTGGGCATATGGGACCAAAGTAGAGATATCTGATCATAATTCACAGCATCATGTTTGGCAAAAAAACAAACACAGCATATTAACCTAAGCACCTCATACCAACTGCCTGAGGCCTTGGAAACTGCCAAGCAAAGACTCACAGGTTTGGCTTGACACATAAAGAGGTATACCAGAGGGATAGAAGGCAGGAGAATAAACCAGCTGTACTCCACTGGACTATCCAAGGTACTCTTAGTGGCAAGGGAACAATATTAGAATAGCACCATTAAAGCTGGAAATGGAGAAGTATCGGAAGAGCATATGAGAGGAGGAGGAGAAGGATCCAACCCATAATGGCAATGATCAGTGGCTAGTGGATCTAAGAGCTGATAGCAGCAACTTCCCTGAACAGGCTCCAGTATCCATCACAGTGGCCGACATCTAAGAAAGGGTCTCCATTATATCGAGTTGGACAGGACCAGGCCCCAACATGATTCACACCTACTGGCTGAAGATGCTGACTGCAGTCTATGAGTGTCTGGCAACACAAATTAACCAGCTACTAGTAGATGGGACAAACCCAAAATGGCCAACTTATGGCTAGACAGTCCTGATCTCCAAGGATCCGGTCCCATTCAACTACCTGGCCAATAATCTGCCACATGGAAGCTCCTCTCACGGATCATAGCGGCCAAGATGAACATGGGATAAGAAAACTTTTTTTTAAAATGTTAGTAAAGATTGAATTTTTTGAAAACAAGTAACATGGAAGTAAACACCAAAATCCAGTGGTAGCAGATGCCAAGCATAAAAAGTAGAACACCTCCTAAGGGAAAGGTTATGCCCTGTCACACAGACTATACATAAAGCTGGATTAATGACAGATGACCAGTTCCTGCCAGAGAACATATGCAAAGCCAAAATATGGCCAAATGTCTGGTTACTTTGTAACCTTGGTTCTCTCTCCACTCCATTACATATTCCTAATGTACGACGAATGGCCCTCCTTGGTCATGGCACATGGATACTTCTTTAAGACACTCCGACTAGCCTATCCATGCCCCACAGATTACATATAAAACATCTGTGCAGACATGAAACCAGTGAGAGTTTGATCGAAACGTCTCCACGTGGCCTGAAGCTGGAGAGATTGAAGCCAAGACCAAGACTACAAAGTAACAACACGTTTTCTATTATATCAAAACTATCTCTTCACTCCATTATACATTCCATATGCACATGTAACATTTAAGACACCCTGTAGGGAAGTGGTGCAACCCAACTCAATAGTGTTGCAAACGAACTATTTGAAAATATACATATACACACACACTAGCCAGTTCAAGGCCCCATCAGACACAAAGGCCGATCCAGGGTGAGGGAGGCATCAGTCTGCCAGATGCAGGATTGTCCACAGCAAGTCATGCAAGATGCAAGGACTGCAGCGAAGCAAGCCTCTATGGTGGCCCAGAAGACGCTATGCTGACCGAGGAGATGAAGGCTGTCACTGAGGGGCACCCAACACCTGCTCCCCGACTGAAGGGCTGGCTGTCACCTTTTGACCTCTTTGTATTTTAAAATTTATGTAATCCCCGTTATCTCATATTTCACAACTTTTCCTAAAATATATTTATTAATTTAGCAACTCAGTGTCATGAACCGGCTGTGCAGCAGCCAGGAAAGGACCCAAGCGCAAACTCAAGGGAACGTAAAATGGACTCAGAAACACAGCTTTATTTGCTGGTGTGGAGGTGATACAAAGAAAACTAAACTGGGATTTAATAATCTAGAGAAACACACGCAGAGACACAGCTATGAGGGAGGACGTGACACAGACCTGAAGGAGGCGCTGACATAAATACACAGAAAGATAATGAGGGACGTGGGAACACACGAGGAACACAGCTGACACGAATAATCACAACGAGACAGGGGAAGAGCAAACACAACAGAGACTGTCAAAGTAAAACAGGAAGTACACAGAGATGCAGACTGGAGGAGCGAGAACATGGAGGAGCACGAGAAGAAGCGCTGGGGAACATAGATAAACATGACGGGATTAAACACAAAGAGAAACACGGCACAAGAACTCACACAATTAAATAAACACCGACACACAGAGGGCAAAGACAAAAGGGGGAATCTAATGAACAAAAGCTAAACAGAATAACCAAGGCACTACGGAATCAACCCTAGAATAACCAAGTCCACTAACATTATACAAAAGGACAAAAAACACGAGAAACTCAAGACACTGGGCCCAAAGACCCAGGACCATGACACTCAGATTCATTTCAGCATACATTTTAATACGAACACTTGTAAAACATGAGCCAGAGCTAGCTACAGCTGATTGAGCGATAAGAATGACTAAGAGCAGCAGGGGGACCATAGCTAAACTGTGCAGTGCTAATAAGAGTCCAGAGAATCTAGAGCACAGCAGTCAAATGGCATGGGTTTCAAACCTGAGAGCTGTGGACAGCTGAGCAGTGCGGGCGGTTGAAGGTAATCAACCTTTTATTGTTCTCCCCTTACAATAATTAATACATTTTAATGTGTGTTTTTTTTTTTTTTTTGGTCCCAGCCGTGAGGTTGCTTTTAAAGTGAATTCAATTTAAATTCAATTTTATTTATACAGCGCCAAATCACAACAACAGTCGCCTCAAGGCGCTTTACATTGTAAGGTAGACCCTACAATAATACATACAGAGAAAAACCCAACAATCATATGACCCCCTATGAGCAAGCACTTTGGCGACAGTGGGAAGGAAAAACTCCCTTTTAACAGGAAGAAACCTCCGGCAGAACCAGGCTCAGGGAGGGGCGGGGCCATCTGCTGCGACCGGTTGGGGTGAAAGAAGGAAGACAGGATAGAGACATGCTGTGGAAGAGAGCCAGAGATTAATAACAAGTATGGTTGAATGCAGGGAGATCTATTAACACATGGTGAATGAGAAAGGTGACTGAAAAGGAAGTGAAGGCAATGGCCTGTTTAATCTGTGAGCTTCGAACTGTTTT
>VURO01048982.1:7048-17680 GCA_015108175.1 Pelvicachromis taeniatus
TGTGTTTGAAGGTTTTTTTTTTTTTTTTTTTTTTTTTTTTTTGTCTTGTCCCGTTTTGGCTCATTTGCGATCAGAATTATTATCTGAAGGCCATGAAAGATGCCCAACGGATTTATTTTACCAAATTGACCATCATGGTCTTTCTCTATTGATCCATTTGATTGGCCTTTATTTGTTAACTTTATTTTTTGTTGACATTTAGGGACAGACATTATTAAGGGAAGGGAAAAGAAGAGAGAGAGAGAGAGAGAAAGAAAGAAAGAAAGGGAGGGAAAGAGAGAAAAGACAGAGGGGATGAGGAACAGGATATATGAGAAAAGAAAATAAATAACAATGTATTCAAACGGAACAAAATGTATTTGAAGATCTACTGCCTGTCCCCTAATCATGTACTGCAGTTAGCTAGAATGAATCAGCACTACAGAGATTGATATCACTTCATTAAATAAGTGCAATATTGAATTCCGCCTGTGACCCAGTATTCACCACCGCGGTTAACAACTCTTCTGGCATAAAAAGTGCACAAATGTTGGTTGGAGCACTTGAACAGATGTTTAGTCATCTGTCTGCACACTTCAATGTTCTTAAAAATACCAAACAAAATATCACATATACTCATTTCACCTGAAAACTGCTTGAGCTATCCTCATGTTATTGACAGCAAAATTTACTGTGCTATGTGTAGCTAAAATCACTTTCTGTGTTTGTTATTATGTTTGTATATTTTAACATTAATTTAATATTTTTTGACATCATTTAGTTTCCTTATCCATGCTGTTTTCCGAAGCTCGCGTGGACGATAAAATGTCTGGAGACAAGTAAACACCTCAAGTAGAAAACATTAAACAGAGACAGGAAAACAAGTTTACATATCTTCAGTATTGCTATGAAGGTTCTATGCTGCAGCTGGTTTATGTCGAGTGAATAACATTAAAGCAATAGAAGTAAACGGAGGTTAGAAACGAAGTAAAAGTGAGAAGAGGAAACTTTTGTTTTAGAGAGTCATATTTTCTCCGTTTTTACAGCGTTTGGCAGCTGAGTCATATTTCACCGAGCAGCAGGCAGAGACTAAGCCGCAGCGCGCCTGGTCGAAGTCTTAGCGAGTTTCTCAGCTTTGACTTTCTCCCAGCTGACAGAGAAAATTTGCAGCGTTTTGCTGTCGCCTCATCGATTGGCCTGGTATCACTGTCATTTAAGCAAACTCCTCCAAGGACATGAACCGATCGACCGGCGGAGATGAGAAAAGATCTCTGCTACCACGCTCACACGTTCACTCCCTCTTTCTCAGACTCACACCTTAGATGGATGCACTCGTAGCACTGTATTCAAGTGTAAAGCCCGTAATTTAAGCTGACGATAACATTCATTGTATTATTCTTAAAAGAAAATAAAAAAAAAATTGTGTTTCTATAGCACTAAAAAAGATGCTTTGGCAGTATGCTGGTCTGGAGCAGCGTTAACACACAGGGCTGCACATCCTGACTAATTTTAGAGCTGTATCTTTGACTCTAACAGACTCAGTTAGCATGTCTAGTGTTGAAGTTCGTCAGAATACAATTAGAAAAAAAGATGAACACGTACGGCCTGTTTGGAGGTGTTGCTGGGAGAAAGCTTCTTCCCTCTAAAAGGACCATGGTAGGTCTGCAAAGTTGCATCTGAGCAAACCATAAGACTTCTGGAACAATTTCCTTTAGACAGATGAAACCAAAGTGGAGCTGTTTAGATTTTGCCATACGTAACACTGTGCTCATTATGGCTCAACACTAACTTTCAGCGTGATGGTGCAGGGGCGATGATTTAGGCTTGTTTGGAAGCTACAGAGCCTGGGCACCTTGCAGGCACCGAGTGGACCGTTAACGCCTCTCTACACCGAAGTGTTCTAGAGTCAAATGTGAGGCCTGATCTCTCTGACAGCTAAAAAACGGAACAGAATAATGATCCCAAGCACAGCAGCTCATTTTCAGCAGAATGGATGAAAAAGAGAAGAATCAAGGTGGAGCAATAGCTGAGTTGAAGTCCAGACCTCATCCTGAGTGAAATGCTGTTTTAGGACCTTAAGAGAGCTGTGCATAAATGAATGCCTGGAAACCTCAATGAACTGAAGCACCAGTTGTTCCTCCAGAATAATATGAGAGACATAAAGTCATACAGAAAGTACGTTATCGCTGCTGAAGGTGCTTTTATGAGCTAATGAATCACAGGGTGTACTTAAGTTTTCACAGCGCTCTATGAAAACTTGTGATTACAAAATTGGGACTGGTCATTTTAGTGATGTTTAATTTTATCACTAAATATGCACAAACTTGTGCTTTATTATCTAGAATCTAGACAAGCTGCTACCAAAGTGTTCTTGGTGTGATTTTCCATCACATGAAAATCCAAATGTACTTCATACATAAAATAAACGAATGATATTGCATTTCACAGACAGTGCTCTGGCAGTTCATGGGGTTAAATCTTAAGCTGATCTCTGTATATACCTGAAGGGTAACCACACAACGCCTCGACAGAGAATTGTAATTCCGCCTTAAGGCAGGACTTTAGTTAAAGCTATGTACTGCCTTAGCAAGAGCACATTTTGGGGGAAAACACTATCTGAGAGGATCAGTTAGGGCTGAGAAAGTCCCCTAAATTGTGTAAACTTCTGGTCTCACAGAGCCCCAACAGGCAGGATGGGTCTTAACCGAACGCTGAATATATGCTGTGTAATACTTAAATTAACCCAAATTTTCTCAGAAGTTGCTGATCTACAGAAACTCTTTACATAGATCAGCACTGGCAGCAAATATTGACTGGCAATAACCTTTAGAGGAATGTCTCTTATTGGCACATTACTGGCACACACTGTTCAGTGTCCGTGGGTGATAATGACGGCAATATTTGCAGGCTTTATCTCCCAGGCTGCACTTGTCATTGTTGTGGGTGCTAACGCATACAAACACGCACACAATGGTCTCTGCCTCCACATCTCTGTTTCTGACCATTTGTCAGGCAAATTATGATGATGAATTTGGACATGGGCTCACTGGCTCATCAGGAAGTTGACAGTTTATGCTGGTGTGTGTGTGTGTGTGTGCATGTGTGTGTGTGCGTGCAGACCCCACAGCATCATGATTAGTGCATTTCATCTGCAGAAGTGTGCTGATGACGCTGATGGAGATTTTAGCTCGTCTAACCGTTACGTTGGCTTCGTTGGCTTCCTAAGCTGATGAGAGGCTGAGCCGAGCTGAATAATTTAGGCGTGCCGATGAGGAAAAGATGTTTTATTTTGGAGCAAACCAAATTTTCCTTGACCTTATTTTCCTCGCTGCAGTTTGTCTCTGATCTTTGGTGCGTCATTGCTCATTTGTGAACACAGTGAAGGAGACTTACAGTGAGAGGTCCAAAGGAAAACACAGTCTGTAATTCTTCCTGGATAAAATGACCCTGTATACATAATCTAGGTGTGTGTGCGTCCGTGCGTATTAATGCATTGTATGGTTCTGCTAAAGTCCAGTAAAACAGCACAGGAGACAAAAATGAACAAAAAAGTGAAAAATCCTACTAACTGTAAACAGATAAAATAGTCTCCAGACTCAGATAAGTGTCTCAGGTTACACAGTTAAAGCACCATAAAGCAAGCACATAGATTTGAAGCAGAACACAAAACCCTCTAAGGTACATTCAGTGTTAACCTGATTACCAAACAACAACACTACAAACAAGGAGACATGGGGCACACGCCTCACTTTAAATCAATGCTATCTCAAATGACAAACTGGCAGCTCTTTTGAGCCAGCCGCTGTAATTAGTGTTGGAGCCTAGAACTGGGACACCTGCCCAAGAAGCAGAGGAAGGTGGGACGAAGAACAAGTACACTGTAGGCACTAATTGGCCTACAGGAAAGACAGAGTTAAGTGGACAACAAGGGGGAGGAACACAGTCATATGTCTGTAACAGCTTGAAATAGTTAAATATGTCAACAGCGTTAAATTTTGGACAAACATTCATGAGCATCGGGGACCAATTCTGCTTACTTTACTGATCCCCTGGCTGTTCTCTGACATCACTATGAATTATCTATACTGGGATTTTTTTTTTAAGTCTCAGTCTAGCTGTAGCTGGATTCCCATTAAATGTAAATCCTATTAAAGACTAAGGACAGACCAAAACCTCACACACATCACTTCCTTTAAGTCGGCTACTAAACAGCTAGCTCATGGCAAGCATTTTGTTGTTGTTGTTTTTATTTTATTTTTTAGCATAGATAGTCTGTATTTGTTGCTTTCTTGAACTCCTACTTAAAATGAGTTTTTCCACAGACCCGGGTCAGTTTCATTAAAATGACCTCTTCTTGGTTTGACATGAGCTAAAGCTGCTACAACCTGTAGGGGAGAGAGTTTGGGATGTTAAAGAGGAGGGAAAGCTGTAAAGGAAACCTTTTTCTCCTTCTTCATCTTCTTTGTGAAATTGAACCTAAGGCCCGTCTGTGGCTGCTCGATTATGGCCCAAATCATAATGACTTTTTCAATACTGAGAATGATTTAATACAATTTTCTTTTCCATTTTTATTTAAGTGGGTTCCTATGAACTTTAACTAAAATTGAAGTGTGTCAGATCAAAAGTACAGGAGGGTGATGTACTGGAAGCAAAACAAGAAGATCATTCTAAAATAGAATCTGACACCATAACCGTATGTTTTTGATGATCTCATTTTAATAATTGGTAGAAACCAGAATCGAAACTGAAACAAAATTGGAATTAATTGCACAGCCCTATATCACTCTCACTGGTCTTTTAGCATAATGTCTTATTAGCATCTTATTATTGCCAGGACAGTCAATGGTAATGCATCATGTCAAGATCCATGTAATAAATATTAGCTAATATCTATTGCATGCATTAACATATATTATACGCTAATAAGGCTGTCATTAGATTAAGCATTTACCAACATAACTCTCTAAGAAGCGGATTAGAGTTTCTTATACTATAAATAAAAACGCACACTAGTGTAACTATCTCTTATGCCATTGTTAAACTTTTATTATTCTTGTTTGTTGCTTTATAGAATTAATACATACTTTGTTGAGTTATTAGACATTAACTAGGCTTATTTGCAGTTAAGAGGTCTAAAATATAAACAGTTGCTTCCTAATGTTAATAGATTGTTCAATTGGTGCGCACTTATTAACAGGTTAATTAATCAGAAGGGCTTTAATATCTGAGCTTTAGCTGCAGTGTGAAGTGTTACTAAACATTTCACTGAAAATACAAGAGAACAACACAAAGCTAAATGTTGTACAACAATCATTTTGGTCAGAAGAGGTAATAAAGTTGTTTTTTTGTTTGGGCCAAAGAAAAGGTGGACATTCCTGTTCAACTTCAGTGGTTTACAAAATCAAATGAGGGGCTTCATCCCACGGCTGAGTATGTCTTTGATTATAAAGTGACTTATTCCGCTCATTGCACAGCTCTGCAGCTGTCAGCGAAAACAGGGTGAGTGTGTGGGGAATAAACAATGAAAATCTCAAAGACATCAGCACTTGTCAAGCTACATGCACTACATTTCTTCTCCCAGTAAGGCATGGCAAAGAATAAAAAGGATGTTTCGGGGAAGGCTTTTGCCCCCTTTTTCTTTCTCTAATTTTTTTCCTCTGCGCTTTTTTCTAATTCTATTGATGGACTTTAGCCCAAGTAAACAAAAGCTCTTTAGCACCCAAACACAGTTCAATGTGCTGAATTATTGACTTTGGTTTTTCAAAGAGGCAACGCGTAGCTTTGTTTCTCCCGGCAGGGAGAGAAGCAGAGGACGGGTGTGTCACGGTTTTTTCATGTGGAAATGTAAAACCCATTTTTGTCCCTCTCGTTCTGCCTGTGAGCAGAGGATCACTGCACTGTCAAATTATTGGATGGCCACATGTATTTTTGGACAGATTTAAAGGTCAATCTCATGCACAACAGTTTGCTTGTGTTATTTTTATCCCCAGCAACACACGGCATCAACCAATTTCTAATTTATGACTGCAAGGTATCAGATATGGAGGAGATATAGAAAAAAAAACCATAGTAGGTTGATGCTTCACTCATAAAGGTGAAGACTTGCAAGATTTACTAGCAGTTATATATGAAACATTAATAGCTATTATTTAAGTAAGTAAGGCAATGTGAAATTCATAGTTCACTGATACTTTTGTGTTATTAGAAACATTAAGCAATGGGCTAGAAGGTTTTAGCAGCTGTATACAAGCTATATACACTACCACAGTTAACCTCTACTCATTGTATGTTAGTAGCATTAGAAACATTCGTGCTACAGCAGAACCGTCGAATTAAGGCCAAACTATGAACTTAGAATTGCATTAATGGTTTATTAAGATTGTTTATTAAGTTCTTGATCCAGTCTGGTCTGCGTACTCGAAAAACATCAAAAAATCAGCAAAAATTAATCATTTCAGTTAACCACAACAAATACTGGTAGTTGTCAGAGCATCGCTATGTGGAAGTGGAGAATATATTCAATTCAATTCAATTTTATTTATATAGCGCCAAATCACAGCAACAGTCGCCTCAAGGCGCTTTACATTGTAAGGTAGACGCTACAATAATACATACAGTGAAAAACCCAACAGTCATATGACCCCCTATGAGCAAGCACTTTGGTGACAGTGGGAAGGAAAAACTCCCTTTTAACAGGAAGAAACCTCCAGCAGAACCAGGCTCAGGGCGGGGCGGGGCCATCTGCTGCGACCGGTTGGGGTGAAAGAAGGGAGACAGGATAGAGACATGCTGTGGAATATAGGACCCAAATGAAAGACTCACGGGTTGGTGAAGGACGAGGACGGTATTTATTATAATGAACAGAACAAAACATGGGAGACTAGGCTGACTGACTGAGGAGACTGGATTACTGACAGGCTGAAGTGAACTGAAGCACATATGCAAAATTGACAATGACAAGACAATGAACTGGAGGACTGGTAGACTGAGGCCAAACTAAAGAAACAGGTAGTATGAACATGTGGAAAATATAAAGAACATGAACAAACTGAAAACACTGGGTTGACGACCCAGGAACCCTGACAGTAGTATGGCAGATAATTTTGAATTAGTTTTTTGTTTTTAAATGTGTATATTTTATAAGGGCCTGAACATGACACTATAGCTGTTGTGGCTCACATTAGGTCTTTGGGGTTGACAGGTCTAGCGACCAGTCAGCAACCGGTTTCTGGTTTCAACTTGTTGCTGGTGGTTGCAACGAAATATATAGTGCTGCACCAAAATCTCCTTGTGATTGCTTTATTTGTTAGCAGATCACCATGGTTGCCTGTAGTTTACTTGGAAGGCTCCGACAGGTCTGCAAACACTTATCAACTAGTCATTAAACACCAATGAAACTATAAGAAGTGCAATGCAAACAGGAAGTGGAGAATGCTTGCCCTTTCAAATGTGTTGATTGCAGCTGTAAGGTGCATCTTTTACTTCACAGCTGAATGGTATATTTCAGTTTGCATTATGTTAGATTGTTTATTCCTTGGTGTTAGTAGTAATGTTTACCTTCCTCAGTGTCTAGCCCTGTCTTGTGTTTTGTGAACCTTGTCTCTCTTTCATTCCTCCAGTCCCTCGAGTTAAGCTTACATGTCTTGAGTTCAGTCTGTGTTTCCTGTCTTATTTTGATAGTCCCTGTCCTGTGTGCAGTATGTCTGGTTTTGCTTCCCTAGTCTCCTTAGGCCTGATTTGTCCCAGCTGTGTTTCCCTCCGTCTCCCATTCCCTGATTGCTCTCTCTGTGTATTTAAGCCCTGTGTGTTCCTTGGTCTGTGTTGCGATCTCCCTCATTCCTCATGGTGTGTTCTGCCTGCCTGCTTAGTTTCTTTGTATTTTTAGTTTCGTTTTTGTGTTCTCTGTTTAGCCAGTTTTCTGTTTTGCCATCCAGCAATAAAGCTGTGTTTGAGTTTCGCCTTTTCACCTCCGTGAGTCTGCACTTTTGGGTCCACCATTCCTGCCTGCACACAGTACTTGACAGCGAGTGTTCTTATAAACGCAGAATATATGCCAGCTTCAGAAAATTAGGCCTGTGTATTTTTATCACAGTCCTGGTTTCTTTGGTTAAAGGCAAAAAGGCCTTTAAGGACAAACCCTGCGAGGACTCCTCATCTAACTCGAGTTCTGGAAATCGTGAAATACTTTCTTTTCATTGATTTAATGTGATGGTTGAACATTATAGTGGATGCTTCAAACACCATGTCTAAAACACCAAGTGTGCACTAAGTACCAGCTGTTCTTCATAAAGACTTCATTGGACTTGATGGTAAAAATATTGTATGAGAAGTTTTTCTATCCTTGAACCGTGTTGGGAGCTTCATCCTCAAAACATCAATATCACCTTTCCTTTTCATCTTACAGATTTATTATTCCGCTCTCATGTTTCTTTACTTTATCCTCATGCTTTGATGTTCTGCCGCTAGCTCCAATATTAATTTTTTAACACAATATGCTCAGCGTAGCAGTCCTAGCATGTTAGCTGAATACTGCTGTTAATGGTCTATTCAGGTGTAAACAAAAACAAAACAGTATTAATATTGTATTAAATTTTCATTGTGATGCTGTACATTATCTAATGTGTTTTTCTTCCTTCTGTTGCAGGTTATCTATGCACTGAACACGAAAAATGATGAACACGAGGCAGCCATCGCTACTCTGAAGGAGGCTCATGAAGAGGAGGTGCAGCAGATTCTTTCTGAGACCAGGGAGAAGATACTCCAGGTTTGTGCCTCTTACTTTACATTTATTAGGTTCTTTACCACAAACATTGTGTTGCTTGACTCCTATGTTTCGGTTTGATCGACTGAAATCAGTGAAGTTCTCCTTTTGTGTGCACTTTAAAGATAGGAGCAGATGATAGAGCCTGTGGCTACTGGACATCCACATCACATAAGAAGACGTTACACAATGAGTAACGAGTATGGGCACATAACACAATATAATCTATAAGAAACTGAAGTATTTATTAAATATTTAATAAATATGAAATATGTATTAAATTATAGCATTTCAGTCCATGCAACCTTCAGCTGGTACATTGACAGGATGCACTTCAAAGCTTCACAAGATCAGTTTGACCAGAGGCATCATACCTTCCTGCAGTCCTGTGAAACTAAGTACACTCCATGATTCACTAGTTTGTAGTTGCCGCTTTGGCAGCAATAACTGTAATAGCTCAACTTGGAAATCTAGGCTCACTCTTTTTTTTACTGTTCTTCAGTTCATTGAGGTTTATGGGCACTCATTTATGGACAGCTCTCTTAAGGTCCTGTTACAGCGTTTCAATCAGCTCCGGACTTTGACTGTGCCGTTGTTGCACCTTCATTCTTTTCTGCTTCAGCCATTCTGTTCCAGGTCCTGTGGCTGAAAAACAAGCCTAAATCATCTACCGTGCACACCTGTGCTGACAGTGAAGCGTTCGTGGTGATAAGCCGTGTTTGGTTCGTGTGGTTTGCTCAGGTACAACTGTGCAAACCTAAGCCATGCTGCCATGTTCCTTTTAGACAGAAGAGACTTTCTCCTGGCAGCCCTTCCAAACAAATCATACATATTCATCTTTGTGTAGTGGTTAACACATTCCCCTAATGTGCAAAAGAGCCCTGGGTTAAGAGAAAATGCAAATGTTTTAGAGTTGTGTCACAAAGGGCATCAAGCATAAAGATATGTGGATCCCTCTACTGTGGACATGTGTTGCTAATAAGGGAGCATCTGAAAGAAGCAGAGGCCTCAGTTAGCATGATAAATGTTAATTGAGATGTAGAGCTACATGTCAGATGTAGAGTCTGAAATGTAGCTCTTGGTTTTTTTTTTGTTGCAATTTCTCTGATTAGTGGTTTTACAGGGGTGCTCACACTTGTTGATGATTAATTAATCAAGTGTGTTTGATTAGCATCTCCTGGCTGCTACTTAGATCCTATGGAAGCAGTAAGGGTGTACTTAGTTTTAGAGAATTATGAAGCGCTAAAGATGGCGATCCCATCCCCAAAGAGTTAAACAGCATTTGAAACGCGTACGTATGCATAGTAGAAGTACATCTTTATGGGGGGAAAGCTTTTTAAAGATTTTATTGGAGTTTTGAGCACTTTCCAATGGATTTGAATGATTATTCCTTTCATCCAGTATCTGCGTCTCAGTGTCCATTATAATAAAAGTTATGTCTCTGTCATCTGTTCATCTAGAAGAGAGCATTAAAAAAAAAAAAATCTTCAAAATGTATAAAACTGAACAATCAGGTCTTTAATTGGACAGTTAATGAGGATGCAAGTGTAGTACATGTAGTAGTAGTAGAAAAGCTGTACATATTGTATATCTTCCTTTAGTTGCCTGGGCACTTATTAAAAAAATGTATGTATTTATTATTCGGCCGGCCCGGCGTTTAAAAGAGACCGGCGGTTGTTGGAGACCGGCTCTTATTCCCTTCTCAGACAGAATTGTCACAGAGGTGAGAGGGAAAGAGGACGCAGGTGCGGTTTTTAGACTGAGGTGAAAAGACAGTGCGTTTACTTACAGTGCTCCAAAACGTATTCCAACAGTTCACAAATAATGCAGTTCCCAATTGTGCTCCTCCTTTGCTCCCGAGTGTCTCCTTGTCTGTGGTAGCCCAGTGCACG
>VURO01048983.1:0-12186 GCA_015108175.1 Pelvicachromis taeniatus
CCTGTACCAACACAGAGCAGAGCAGCTACCTGAACGCTACTCCAACAGAGGTCGATTATCTTGTTAATAATTTTACCTCGTCACTACGTATGACTCTGGATACTGTAGCTCCTGTGAAATATAGAGCCTCAAATCAGAAGTACTTGACTCCCTGGTATAACTCTCAAACATGTAGCCTAAAGCAGATAACTCGTAAGCTGGAGAGGAAATGACGTGTCACTAATTTAGAAGATGATCATTTAGCCTGGAGAAATAGTTTGTTGCTTTATTTAAAAAAAATAAAGAAAAAGCCCTCTGTTAAGCTACAAGGTCTTACTATTCATCACTGATTGAAGAAAATAAGAACAACCCTAGGTTTCTCTTCAGCACTGTTGCCAGGCTGACAAAAAGTCAGAGCACTGTTGAGCCAACCATTCCTTTTATGTTAACTAGTAATGACTTCATGAAGTTCTTCACAAACAAAATTTTAACCATTAGAGAAAAAAATATTCATAATCATCTTACAGATGTAGCATTATCTAAAGCTACTTTCAGTACCATTGATGTTCAAGCATATAGTTAGGGCTGGATCAGGTGACCCTAAATCTTCCCTTAGTTATGCTGTAATAGGTGGTGGATGCTGGGGAAATTGGGAGTATTTCTTCTTCACTCACCTTCCCACTAATTATGTTTTAATAGACCCTAATACACTTGAATCATAGTTGTTATTAATCTCTGGCTCTCTTCCACAGCATGTCTTTTATCCTGTCTTCCTTTTCTCACCCCAACCAGTTTCCACAAATGGCCGCCCCTCCCTGAGCCTGGCTCCTGCTGGAGGTTTCTTCCTGTCAAAAGGGAGTTTTTCCTTCCCACTGTCACCAAAGTGCTTGCTCATACGGGGTCATATGATTGTATTTGTTTTTCTCTGTATGTATTATTGTAGGGTCTACCTTACAATATAAAACAACTTGAAGCGACTGTTGATGTGGGGCTGTATAAATAAAACTGAATTGAATTCCAGCCAGTGACTCCAAGAAGCCCAAGTACGCACCTAACAGTCAGGACCCATTCCCTGACCCACAGGTGCAGGGAATAAACCCTCTCGCCCACTGGAAAAAGCTGCTACGTGCAGGTGGCAAGTTGAGAGGATATTAGGATACCCACTGCAGCCCACCGGTTCTCACTAAGGGCAACTCCAGACTGGCACAGCGTTCAGCCGCTCTCCAATTGACCGGTTCCAGAACCCAAGCTTTGTGTTGAGGTGAGTCAGACTATATCTAGCCACTACCTCTCAACATCATGCACTAGCCCAGGATCTTTCTCAACCAGAGAGGGGACACTATGTCCCAATTGCTACTCTCTGTAGCCAGGGATCGGTCTGCTAGGGTTTCCGCCCTTGGCTGTCGCCCAGCACACACTCCACCTTAACCCTACGGCACCTCCAGCGGGTGGTGGGCCTTCTGGAGGGTGGGCCCATGTCCCTTCTATAGGCTGCACCTGGCCGGGCCCCAGGTCACCAGACGCTCATCTTGGCGCATCCTTCCCAGGCATGGCTCCAGGGCGAAGCCCAGGTAAATCTATGATGGGGAAGGGGAACTGTTCCCTAGATTTTTCTCTCATAGGGGTCTTCTGAATGGCTCTTTGTCAGGTCCCTCAACCTGGACCAATTTGCCATGGGAGACCCTACCAAGGTGGCAAAAACCAGAAATACATGTTTATTACCAGGTAATGCATAATAAATCGAATAAACTGGTATTCACAATAACAGCTATTAAACCAGTTATCATTTTTGTCAAATTGTGTTAGCGGCAGAGGCTTCTCAGAATGTTTTGAGCTGGTTTCAAAGCTGTTTGCTTTTATCTGTTAAAGTGGATGTGATTTCTTTCTTGTGACCATTTCTAGAATACAAGCACTATAGAAATAGTATATGCAAGGCCAGATTGTTTCAGATAGCCCCAGAGTTAAATCATGTTACAGTACTGAAAGAACTATAGAAAAGATTTGATGCACAGATATATATATATACACACACACACCCTTGTATGTTTGGCACCATGCCAGGTGTAGTGACATGCAGATAATGTATAGTTTTGTCCACCTGGCTGCACTTTCACACTAAACTTTTCTTAAGATTTACATGTGCATCTTTATTCACAGTCAGAATCTCAAATCTCTGTGCCTGCATTCAGAGCCTGACTGCATGTGAACTCTCACCTTGAATCTTGAACAGCATGTGTAAACAGAGACATCTATATGAGCTTGAGAAGATATGCAGTAAATTGTCTTGCATAATTTCCTTTTTATTTGCATTATGAGGCTGTCTTGATGTGTAATTTTTGACGTGCACCAGTTGGGTTTGCGTCTAGTGTCCTTTCACAGCAACAATAATGAAAAGCCAACAAATAGTTACCTTTTGCTTTTCATGGCCAGTCATTTAGATGAAGCGGCCAAAGATTTTCTATATGAATTAATTACAAATGCTTGGAAATGTCAAGTATAGATAAAGCTTAATACCCTGTCTCCTCCCTTCTGCAAAAGAGAAGCTTTTAAATGGCTCTCTGCCAGCACCTATCTGCCAAACGACACCAAGGTTACTGGGAGAAGCTGAAATATTCATAATATATGCAAAACCACCGCTGTCCATGGACAGTGTTCATTGGAATTCAAGAGCGAGCTTCAAACCTTTGACAACTGCTTAAGTAATTAGTTGCTGGGAGAGTAGAGTCCCCCTCCCTACTTCTACACCCTCCCTCCACATAGCAGCTGAAAGTAAATATTAGAGCATTTTATCTTTTCAGTTTGACGGTATAGTTACATGCATTAAGGAGCGATAGCAAGACTTTGTGCAGTCTAAATTTATGTAACGATTATTTAATATGAAATAATCGACTGCTCAGGTACGTGAAAGTGACCGGCTTAAGGGACAGAATAAAAGTACTTTGAAGAACTGAACCAAATTTCACTAAGGTCTATTTTCTATATTTTATAAGTATAATTAATTCCACATAAATTAAAAAGCAAAAAAGGAAATAAATAATAAAACAGCATTTAACAAACTCGCATATGCATGAAAGATGGATGAAGTTACAGGAGCCATTTGTTTTTTAAAAAAACCTAGCCTAGCTCTACTGTATCTGACTTACAGATTTTGGCCAATGTATTATTAATAGCAGACACCAAAGAACAACATGTTTTCGTGTTGAAACAATAGCAGAATTCGGTGTTGGACACAGGCCTGAGCTGCTTTTCTGCTCTATCTTCACCGCACCCAGCCAGCCTGGCCTCAACTGCTACTCACTGGTCACTTTCGTCAAGGCTGGGAGCTGCTGCACAATGAGCATCATGCCCAAATTGGAGCAGAGCCAAAGCTCATTCAAACCGACTCCCCGTGCCTAACGCATTACCTCGGTTTATTAATCTGAAGAGACCGTGTTTTTGTGTTTACTAAGCATGATTCACCTCTAATTAAGGTGAAATAATTACACTTAAAAGGAGCAGGGCGGCAGGATAAATGTTCAAAGACGAGAGCACCTCTTGACACGGGAGGAATTGCTTGCCACAACAATGCAGGACAGCAAAATTAATCACATGGCTTGCCAGAGCTATTAAAGCCAATTTATAGCATAAGATCATCTCCAAACTCACAGAGTAATCCACATATATGGCACTATATATTAATGAAGATTTCTAAATATCTATACATCAAATATTAAACAACGTGATTCCATATTTTTATACAGTTTTTATCATTTATTTTATGAATGAATAGAAACTCACTCTCTTTAATCATTCATTGTATACTTTCAAACATTTATCCTTGAATTTTTGCCACTTATTGATGTATTTATAGAACAAAGAGGCCAAAAGCTTGTGATCATTAAATGCTGGGCAGATTGAGCTATGGCAAATACAAATGTAGAAGAAAAAAAAAAAAGAAAAGTCGTGGCATTTTATTTGAAGAAGAAAAAAAAGCTGTGAAATTGACGCTGACTAACTGGGCATATGGACACGTAAGCCTGACTCCAAGGCTTGGCTCAGCAGTCATGGCTAGTGTGAACAATTGGACCACCCCTTTTTATGAGCACAAGTGTCCTTGTCCTTGCTGAGGCCAAGGTCGATGTGCCCCCTTCCCTCCTCCCTCCCGCTGTGGTGCTTCCACCGGCCATTCATTTGGGCCTGTGATGGCTCTAATAACATCTCCATCACATTAAAGCCGAACCAGGCTGAAGAGATGTTAATACTCCCCTGCACTCGCTGCCGGGGAAATTGGTCATGTATTACAACAAGTGCTTTTTAAGAGCCTCCCCAGCTAAGTCTATGGAAACCAGCAGATATTCATGGCTGCCCGCGTGTGAAGCTCTTAACACGGTGGATTTTCAAGTTGTGACAGTTCAAGGGAAGCAGCACTGTTAACATATTCAGAATGGTGCTGTAGCAAGGCCGTTCCTCCAATTCCTCTTTGCATCTCCACTGCTTGGCTGACAAGGTTGCCCATGATTTTTTTTTTTTTTAAAGAGAAGATTAGGGATGGATGCTGTAAACACTCAACTAGGGTCTTTTTAAAGGATGATATGACATTTTAAAAACCATTTTAAACACCAGGTGAACATAGATTTATATTTTTATTCCGTTTTACTGGAAGTTTTCAAATAAAATAGGTTCGTTTACCAAGTCATTTGATTCATTTTTGAATAAAAAGTGTAGTAATCGAAATATTACAAATAAGTCGTGTGACTCACAAAGAGAGCTTGACCAAGTGTAACCTCCCACTCATCAGCACTCACCAGCAACCACACTCACAGCTCTGGTAGGTGTCAGTACTGTCTCATTTTCTTTTTTGTATACATGGAAAAAATATCTCAGTGTGTCCAAATACTTTTTTGTATTTAATTAAAATACACTCCAACCGGTCGCAGCAGATGGCCCCGCCCCTCCCTGAGCCTGCAGGTTTCTTCCTGTTAAAAGGGAGTTTTTCCTTCCCACTGTCGCCAAAGTGCTTGCTCGTAGGGGGGCATATGATTGTTGGGTTTTTCACTGTATGTATTATTGTCGGGTCTACCTTACAATGTAAAGCGCCTTGAGGCGACTGTTATTGTGATTTGGCGCTAAATAAATAAAATTGAATTGAATTGAGTTTAAAAAGTTATGTCAAATGCTTCCACCAACTGTGTTAAATAACTCCTAAAAACTGGTTGCATGTTACTCTAAAAATGTTAAACTGACTCAACAGCAAGCCATTGCGTTAACCTGCCAAACCACCATATTGCATTGAAATAACACAAATGACTACAGCAAACTTAAATAAAACTCATTTGTTCAGTAAATTCAACTAAAGAAGATTCTTTAAAACCAACAGTAGTGAGATTTATTTTGTTCGAGCGTGTTTTGACAGGTCATCTCATGAAGTCAGTTCAACATTAAAGATCGAAATCACCAATCAGTTACTCGAGTTACTCCAGCTGTGTGAAATTACTTGGCATAAATCTGCTTGACACTGTGGGGGACTTATTTTAGTCCTCTCTGATTTTAGAATCACCACTGCAAAGCAGCTGTCACATAGACTCCACACTAATGATTTTTTTTCTTTCATTTCCACTCTTCCACTCCTCACGTGTACTTACAGGTTCACTGCTCATAACATTAAGTCATGTCAAAATTGACGTTTGTCTTTTATTACAGGACTCAAGTTAATGTAGTCTTCTATTAGGAGAAATATCTATGAAAAAACTTATGAAAAAATATGAATATCCATAGTTGCATTTGAATTTGCATTCACTTTTAGGACAGCCCTTTAATCTCTTCAGGTCACTGTGTTCTGTCAAACAGGGGAACGTCTGATGATGCGAGCCAGTGGTGGAGTGGCTGTAGCTCAGGAGGTAGAGCAGGTCATCTACTCGGACGGTCGGTGGTTCAATCCCTGGCTCCTCCAGTCTGCATGCCAAATATCCTTGGGCAAGATGCTGGCCCTCAGTTGCTGTCTGTTGCATCCACCAGATTACAAACATGCGTGAATACCTTTGTAATTCTCCTGGTTACAGTGAAGACACAAGAAATGGTCAGAGTTAAGGAAAACACAAACACTACTGTGAAAAATGTCAAACATTTCAAACCAATTACCTGTTTACATCCAGATTAATGCATTCCATTTTTATTCAGCAGATTAGAGCTCTGGTGGTATAGGCTTACGTGTCACTCCTGGTCGCCATGGTGAGGGAGCGATTGATGGATCCCATTGGCGAGTGAAGATGTATACATCATGTTGGTCCAGGGCTGCTGCTTCCAGATGGACCCTGGCCATCTATTGTCTGTCAGGGACACAGCTGTCTGACAAGGGTTGCTCCCTCTTCTCCTCCTTTCTTATTCGCAGATAGGCTGAAGTCCCCATAAGGGCAGGCAGCCTTTTCTATCCATGCACAAGGTTTTCAAGGTGAAGATGTACTGTACGTTGCATCTTTGTTTTTCTGGCATCGCACCAGAGCAGCTAAGCTTACTGCGTAATTAAATCTTGCTGAAATTACATTATTTCCAGTGGAACATTGTGGGGTAAAAGTGTGGAACTTAGCAAACTGAAGGAAGTATATGACAGAAACAGAAAATAAAGTGATATTTCTGCTTTATAATAAAAGAAAAAATCAGATCATGCCTTCGGATGTTTGTTTTTTTTCAGAGGAAAACAACAACTCAGGTAATGATGGGTGCATTCAGTCCAGGGTCATGGTTGGCCTTTCCCAGCCTCTCCCAGGAGTGAGAAGCGGGGTACACCCTGGACAGGTCACCAGTCGCACACAAAGACAAAGCACCATTCACACTCTCAGCCGATTTAGAAACACCAATTAACCTAACATATGTGTCATAGGACAAAAGGAGGAAGCCGGAGTAAACGGAGCGAGCCCACACAAACAGGGGAGAACAGCCGACCTCCACACAGAAAGGCCCCAGCAGGCCAGTGGATTCAAACCCAGGACCTTCTAGCTGTGAGGCAGCAATGCTGAACACTGAACCATCGTGCTTCCCCCAGTTACTGTTTGGTGCAACAAATATTCAGTTACATATATTGTAACTGTTTAAACAGAAAACATTGTATTTGAGATTATACAGCATTTCTCTTTATTGACTTTAAAAGACAAGACTTGGTTGCACAAGGTTGAATTTCTTTTAGATTTTCTCAAATCTAAAAGAAATGTTCTCTAATTTTTTTTTTTAAATCATGCTTTTTATATGTTTTTGTCTTTTAATGTCTCTGTAAAGCACTTTGAATCACCTTGCTGTTGAATTGTGCTATATAAATAAACTTGCCTTGCCTAATCCCCACATGGCCAAAAGCATACATACAGGCTACATATAAGTGTAAGTGTATATATACCCCGTCACTAATATCTGATTAAATGTCCATCACAAAGTTGTGCTCTTTAAGTAGCCATCAACAATTCTGGCAGGATATTTAACTACTCTTAGCAGTTCATTTAAATTGGAGTACATTTGGACAGAAGCTTAATATTAGCCTCCTTTCTCCATTCCAAAACCAGTTTTGACGTGCATTTAGCATCACTGTCCTGTTGGAACACACAGATGTGTCCATGTTTTCACTCCCTCGCTGTTGATTTGAGGTGACGTTGAAGAATTTGCAGGTAGCTGCTCTTCTTCCTCCTTCCTTACACTTTGTGTAAATCTACAATTTTACTTCTTTGGTCTTTACTGACTTCCTTGGACATTTCATTTGTACTGAGAGCTGAGGAAACGTGGAAGGCTGTCTTATAGTTTTAATTGTAAATAAAGTTATTAATATTTTTAGTATATAAACTTAGAGCAAATGGAAGAGGAAAGAAAGGAGCAAAACTAAACAAATTGGTTGCGATTTGAAAGTAAGTATTATGGTTGTGTTTTAATGTCTATTTACTATATAGATTGATCACATTATTGATTTTCTTGAGTTTCAAATGGGCAACTAACAACACTTTACCTTGCAGGTGGACAAGCCCACTGCAGTTGCCACGGTTCACATTAAGAGTGCATTTTTATACAATTATGGCCCAAGCTGCACAAATCTGAAGCTCTAGCTAGCATTTTAGAATCTTAACCACATCGGTGAGCTTTTAATTTGTTTATAGGTGAATTTTGTTACTTTTTTAAAAAGATATTATGTTTTTGGCATTTTGCCTTTAATGGTTAGCTACACTGGCAATAGACAGGAACGCGAAGAGGGACAGGAAGACACGCAGCAAAGGGTTGTGGGTCAGACTCGATGCTGGCCCACTGCTTACGAACTTGCTTTTGACACAACAGCGTCTAGTTTAAGCTGTCTCGTTGTCATGAGTCTTGAGTTTTGACTTTAGAGACGTATCAATCTTTTTAATCAGTCATCGAACTCTGGACTAAAACAGAATAGTTGTTCCCAAAATGTTGCACTAGTCCTTTAACAGAAACACATGCGATAATTGTGCATGCACACACACACACAAAAACACACACACACACACTCCAGCCAGCTACTTCATTGCTTCCCCGTGTGGTGTGAGGTGCGACAAGGGAAGCATGGACTTATTCACTGTCTGCCTACTTGGTTCTAATAGTCTGGCACAGCGTGACTGACGCTGGCCCTCTCAGCAGTGATTGAGTGTATTGATCCTGATCCGCTGCCGCCGGCGTGCTCCCTGGACACCAGGCGGGAGGAGACCAACAATCAGATCCTTCACTGAGGGAAAAAGCCCTCCTCATCTGCCTTAATCATCCGATCGATGATTAGCGCGCCGGCCCACTCATGTCTTTCTCTTGCTGACAAAGACATCTCCTCAGTCTGTGTGTGCGTGTGTGTGTGTGTTTAAATCCTTACCTTCTTCTGTTTATTTCCTCCTTGGCTTTGGCGAGCATGTGGAAACGTAAGTGAAGCGAAACAGAAATATTCTACAGCGAGAAAGGCTTCTGCTGAGCAATCGTTTTAGTTGAGTGAAAGTGAGGAAGATGGAGAGTAGCTGATTACAAGGAGAAGAGGACAGGGGAACAGAGAAACAGATGTAGGATAGACAAAGAGAGGTGGGGGGATGTAATGGAATTTCATAATGGAAACTGTTGAATTACCAGCTGCGTTCTGGGACTGGGATGCTTTCAACATTCCTCCGTCTCACCCCGACCCCCCATTTGTCAGCAGTGGGGCCCTTCTGCCTTGTTCTTCTGGTAGGGCCACAAACTGCTACCATCACCTGGCATTAGTCAAGCTTTTAATCGGATCATTATCCTGGTCCTAAGCGGCAGCACCGCTGCTTCTGAGTGAAGTCCACAGCTACTGTATTTCACGTTTCTTGATGTCCAACCATCTAAATGTGCGGATTATCCAATCTGGATCATGTGACCCAGTATGCTCTGCTTCTCAGACAGATCCTTTATCTCTTGTCTCCTTTCCTTTTGTTTTTTTTTTTCTCTCCTACTTTCTTAAATTAAGTTGTTCTCGTCCCAAGGTCGCCCCTGTGCTGGGATGGCCTTGCGCAGCACAATGGAAGCATTATTTTTCCAGAGAGCACAATTTTCTGACCATTTCACCACTCTCCTGACAACATGTCATTCATTGTAGTTACAATACCTCGCACTCAACATATTCTGAGAATTGTCTACTTTATGCTTTTCAACTTGAACAAATGGAACAAGGCCTTGTCTTTGCATGAAGCTGAAAGCTTGTAACGACTGCTCCAGTCTGTATAGGGGTGGAAAAAGTAGCTGAGGGTAAGGGTACTATTTGTCCTGAGAGCCAAGGACAGAAAAAGCAAGAGAAGGCAGACAGAAAGAGAAGGAATACTGAAGTGGAGGCTCTTTCTGTAAGCACATCCCCTTAACGCACTCGAGCAGCCTACTCATCAAATTTTGTGACATTTCAGTGAAACTTTTCAAGGCTGCTGCTTTCTGCCCACCAGTGACAAATGCTCACAGCAACATCTGAGAAGAAATCCTGAGAAAGTTATCTGAGTGAGCTCATGAGCTGTTTCTTCTTGCTGTTGAGGATAAACGTACACCTATATAATGCATAGTATCCACTAATGAGCCCTTCTGTTGCATGTAGAGTACAACAGAGTCTAGCACATGATTACCGCAGCCCTTCACTGTGCACGAGGAAAATGCCAGCCAACGGCTTCTAAGTGCTCATTTCAATTACCTTCTATTAGGAATTCCAGCATTTACTGCCCCTCACCAAGAACCCACTTCTGCTGCCCACCCACTAACCTACACACACTCAATCTAGCACCCCAATGGGCCAAGAGCCCGTAAAGCATACGAGCCAGCAAAACAATCCATGATGTAAGTTTTGAGAGGCTCTTCATAGAGAGAATCAGGCTGCGACTGTCCCTCGAGGTGGAAAGCGGAAGAGGGGGAAGAAGCAGGAAACAAAATGACTGTTTTTAGAAGATCCACTTCTTCAAGATGAAGCCGAATCATTCTCCCGAAATTGCTCTCGTGAATACAGAGGATAACGAACCGTAAAAATGGGTGGTTAGCGTTCGAGTGGAGTTCTCTAACTTGCAAACTGCCTATCAAACACGTGTGGAGGGCTTTTCCTCGAATCCAGGTGCTGGAGCGCTCCGTCAAAGTAAGCAAAGCAAAAATGAGAAGCAACATTAAAGGAGGAGATATAAGAAATGAATCCAGTGTTTTCAGGAAGCACAAACAACTGATGACTTTTCACAGTTTTGCTTTATGACGCTTGTTTTGGCCGCGGCTCATGCCCAAACTAAAAGAAGAGAGTGGGAGAGCAGGCGATGGAAATGAGAGACTAGTACACAACATCAGTCTTCACTAATGCCTGACTGACAGTCTGTTTGGTGTGACATGAGACAACCACCCTGTTGTTTCAATTCTCCATTCTGTAGGAGATGATGGAGGGTGTTGATTGTTGTGTCATTCCCATGACAAAAAGGAGGCAGGGGAACCAATTAGTTGCAATCGCTTTCAACATTCCCCTCCAACCAGGATGAGACACAGAGGTTTGCACTAAGGTTTGCTTGAGTCTGCCACTGGCTTAATTATAAAGAAGGGATGTTTTCCCAAGGCCGGAACATGCACACATATTACTAATTCATTCTCCTTGCATGAATATATTGAATTTTGTATGCAGTGTGGTTTGGATGCATAAATAGTGGCATTTTTTTGTACTGATGACCAGGCATTTTGTGCATATAGCATTCACACATGGAAAAAGGGATTGCCTGTGGGCATTAGTGATCATCCATCCATCCATCCATCCATCCATCCATCCATCATCAGTGATCATTTCTCAGGAAAATAAATAGAAATAGTCGGTGATGATAGACTAAGTCTTCACTTTTCAGCACTTTTTTTGTTCCTAACTCCCTCAAGGGTCATGGAAGCCTGCAGTCTTTTCTAAAATAATGTGTGCACTAGAAATGTCATCAGTTTGTCGTACGGTCACTGGCAAGTCTATGAATTCTATTGATCTGTTGCAAATGGATCCAAACATATCAAAATTCCGCCTGTTAGGTCTGTACAGTATGTGTTTTTAACATGTACTACATGGTAATAGCACATACTGTGACACATCATAAGATAAGCTAATTTTATCTAATGTTCATCATTCATAATAACTGATAAAAACACAAATAAGTGCAGTATAATAATGCAAAAAAAAAAAGTAAAACAGTACTGGCAAATTTACTAATCGCACCAACAAATGAGCTGCAAGACAATATGAGGAATTTGGACTTTTGTACAAAGTTAAGCTAATCCAGGATTTCTGCAAAAAATCTGTACATCAAAGTCTTTCTATATTATTTATTTGCTCTTTGAATTTTAAACTTAATGAACATGCTAATATTTAAAATGACAATTTTAAAGTACTTTACACTGTCGTCAAGCACAGAGAATGCAATTTAATTATGCAACAATGAGATATAATTAAGCTAAACTATATGTAGGACGCTTGAGAGCACAGACGTGCAGAATCGGTAATAAAAATCCTAAAACAGTCTGTGAACAGATTTTGCATACTTCACTAAAGCTGTGGTTGTTTGCCACCTCTAAAAAGTGCATCCTTAAAAGCAGCAAACACACTTTTTAGTCCTCTTGGTTGTACGGGAATTGTAAAGTGCACCGCCGTGTCTACTATATGTGTGTGAACATGTTATCTCAATGTGAGAAAGACACATCCGCTTGCAGCTGTGTGTGTGTGTGTGTGGGGGGGGGGGGGGGGGGGGGCTCTCCCCGGGG
>VURO01048983.1:12206-26571 GCA_015108175.1 Pelvicachromis taeniatus
TGTGGGTTGTTGGTTGTGTTGGTGGGGGTGTGTTGGGGGGGGGTGGGGGGGGGGGGGGGGGGGGGGGGGGGGGGGGGGGGGGGGGGGGGGGGGGGGGGGGGGGGGACTGCATCCTCAGTGCTAAACACCTGATTGGCTTACTAAATGACAGTTTGTGTTTATGTATATCTTATATTTTCACTCAAGTACAAAATTGTGGTACTTATTTACTTTAGTTACAATTTTTGCAACTTATTGTAATACTAATACTAATTCACTACATTTAACCCTCATGTGTAATATATGGACTCCACTGTCAACAGTCACATTGACAGAATCATCCTTTTATATAATGCATGTGTAATAATAATAATAATATATTCATATAATACTTTGTAAAATACAATGCTTTTCTTTGCACTTTTGAATATAGAAATACAATTTATGGTATTATTTTTTAGTCAGAAGGGCGACATGAAAATGCTCCATCCCCTCTGTGCTGTAAGCATCACTCACACAGATAGCATGTGATTAAAACAAACTACGTGCCAGTCTGACTTCAAACTTGATTTTTTTTTTTTAAACTGAGATCATTTTACGATGCTCCATTAGCCCCTTTTAACTTCCCAGACTCCAAACAGTATTTTAGCTGGAGCCTCAGAACGCTAAGACTAAATAAATATTGGGTGCCAGTTGCAGCAGTGGCTGAAATTTATTCCTGTGTGTTTATTGAAAATTGGATATTAACACTGATGCAAAGGCAGGGTTGCCTAAAATTCTATTATTCCTTGATTCTATATGTGTGATACCTGAAAGTATATGTAGGTTTCACGCTCAGCTTCCTGAAATTAAAACATAATGTCAGCCAAGAAATGTAAAGTGCAGCTTCATTAGCTTTTACTCTTTTTAACAGCGTTGAAGTTTTTCACAGTGGATTTTTTTCTGTTCTAACAAATCATCTGCAGGGGTTGTTGCTGACTTGTTGGACTTCACTGTGTGAATGGTTCATCACATATGGCAGCTGCAAGCTTTCAGGCCAACTTGCTGAATTTGATGGATAGTGAAAAGGCCTTCGGGCAGCATGTGTTGGCCCTCCCTATCTAACGCTTTCTTTCCTTTTTTCTGCCTTTGTTTCTTCTTCTCCAACTCACTCCCTGCGCCTATTGATTATCAGAACTTCCTCTCAACAACTTCCTCTCTAATATCTCCTTTCCTCAGCGTGTCTTCACTCCTCTGACTGTTGGAGGTTCTCCAGCACTCTCCAAACAGGTCTGATCCTTAACAAAGGTGAGGGGCTGGAGCTCGTTGTGTTCCAGCACAGCAGAGGTGAACAGAGAGAGGTCTGTGTTCCTGGCACTCGATTCCTTCAGCATGCTGTCACGTCTCTTCAACTCTCCCCTTCTCTGATGTTACCTGACAGGTTAGAGTGTGTGTGTCTGTGTGTGTGTGTGTGTGTGTGTGTGTGTTACATGCGTTCTGCAGTGAGGGGTAAGGTAGAGGGGGAGGGAGGAGGACAAACAACGGGATATGGATAGGGTTGTATTGGAGGGGGGCACGAGGGAAAGGATGCTAGGAAGAAATAAAGGTGGGAGGTAATCAAAAGCTGGGTGTATATGTGCATTGTGGATCTATGTATAAGTGTGTTGGCATCTGTGTCTGTCTATCGATTTGTGTATTTGTGTGAGTGTGTGTGCCATGTACAGGGAGGGTGTGCGATGGCAATGCCTTCAGGCTCCTCCAGGCGTAAGAATCAGTGAGCAGGTGGAGCGCACCGGCAGCGCTGTCTTCTGACGAGTCCCTGCCGTCTCCTGTTTTGTCAGGACCCCTGGAGCAAAGACTGGTGTGTGTGTGTGTGTGTGTGTGTGTGTGTGTGTGTGTGTGTGTGTGTGTGTGTGTGTGTGTGTGTGTGTGTGTGTGTGTGTGTGTGTGTGTGTGTGTGTGTGTGTGTGTGTGTGTGTGTGTTGCAGCTGTGCGGTCATCTGTCACCTTTCAGACTGCTGAAGATGGACTGCTGCTGTCAGAAGGTGAACTGGAGCCATTTGGTATCTGATATACAGTAAGAGAAGCATGCTAACAGGAGGATGCTATCATAGCACGGCTAATGCCAAGTTTTTAGTAGTGATACCATTTCTCACATATTTTTGCAAAGTTGGAAACTTAATTTATCTGAGGGATGAAAAAAACTTCATAGCTAGAATTTTTTGCCTTAGTTTGTTTGATAAAACTTAAAAAAGCAGTCAGAGATAATGGGTATCACAACAGTGGTTATAAGTTGTCTTTGTTAACACTGCTTCAGGTTTTGCATATGCATGCATACAGGGCATTTTAATGCATCATTTCACACTTCTGCACAAAGTAGACCGAGTTCCAGCTCACTACGTGCACAATCCTGTGCTGATTTAACTTTAACTTATTTTAATGTTTTTCATGAGGTAAGACCACAGAATCCAGTCTATATACTGTAGTTACATATTGTAATTAAAAGAATTACTAAAACAAACAATTTTAGGTATAAACTCTGAATATATTTTGCACCAGGCAAGGTTATGTCTTCTGCATAATTTACCATGGTGATCATGGAATACCTTATTAACCCTAATGAATTGGTGAGGTCAATTTTCAAACGGAGTTAAATTTCTCTCTGTGTGTGCATCTGCATTCGTTAGATCTTAAAGGGGATTTTGCATATAAAAAGCAGACTTTGTCAGTCAAGAGAATTAAATCAGGACATTGTGTGAAGTTGCCCAACGGCAGACGAACCACTCCAGATGCGCACATAGGTTTACATGTGTAGATTTCAGGGGAACTTTAATGGGCAGAGGGGGACTTGACTCCAACAAAACATTAAAAAAAATAATTAAACCCACATTTTGTTACTGTTTGCAAACAGTAACAAAATGAACAATAGATTATATTTTTAACCAAAATTGATTATTGTATTCCTGTTATCATCATCAGGACACTTTCCTGCATCATCACTAAGATTTAAAGCTTAATTTCACAGATTCACACCAGCTGTAGATGGAGTGGGGTTAAATGTCTCTCCAGGAATGCGACTGAGGTGAAAAAGAGGAGGAGGAGGAGTAAGTTGTGTTAGTCTGGTCAAGTGTCAGGTTGTTTGATATTCAACAAATGCCTTTCATCTTCTAGTGGAGACGAGCAAAGAAAAGCTGGCTGATTTGGAGGGGGGTTAAATACACACAGACTGTTTTCACACATGCACTTTGGACAATTTAGTGAGAATCAGGTCAGGATTTTTAAGAGTTGTCAATTCTCACATGTAGCACACAGCAGGAAATGATCCCTTTCAGGAACATTTGCACATTTTAAATTTGATGGCAGGAACACATCTCAAAAAAGTTGCCATTGGAACAAAACAAAGGCTGGAAAAGTAAGCAGTATTTTATTTAGCAGTAGGTCAGTAAAATGATTTGGGACGAAAAGATCTTAGAGAGGCAGAATTTGTTAGAAATAAAGATGGGATCAAATTCTGGATTTAACAAGTCTAATATAGAATAATATGATATTTATGGCTAAAGACCTCATAGCACCATCAATATCACCCAACAGAGAACTTTGCTCTCAGACTGCTGGTTTACTTGTGGTTCTTATGATATTTAGAAGTAAAATGCACCGAACGGCTACCCTGAGGTACCCTTGAGCAATGCACTGTCTCTACACACTGCAATACAGGCGCTCGATTGGTAGCTGCCCACTGCTTCACTGAGTGAATGGGTTAAATGCAGAGGACAAAATTTCCCACGCGTGGAACTATAAGGGGTTTAAAAATTTTACATTAAAAAAAATTAGGAGGCAGAGTCTTCAGTTTTCAGGCCTCTCTTTTGTGGAACCAGCTTCCAGTTTGGATTCAGGAAACAGACATCCTCTCTACTTTCAAGGCTTAAAACGTTCCGTTTTTTTTTTTTTTTTAAACAAACATATGGTTAGGGCCCTTAGTTATGCTGGAATATGCTGGAGGCCATAATGCTCTGTTTCTTCTTCACTCACCTTTTTCACGCACCTTTTGTACTTACTCATCACTCTGCATTTAATCATCAGTTATTATTAATCTCATGTTCTTTTCTACAGTGCATCTTTTATCCTTGCAGATGGCTGCCCCTCCCCGAGCTTGGTTCTGCCAAAAGTTTATTCCTAAAGGGAAGTTTTTCCTTCCCACTGTTGCCAAGTGTTTGCTCAAAGAAGGCTGTTTGATTGTTTTGATTGTTGGGATTTTCTCTGCATGATTGTAGGATCTTTACCTTACAGTAGTAAGCTATATAAATAAAAACTGAATTAAAAAGGAATTGAATTGATTCTGTCATGAAAATCATAGTGTGGGCTCACAAACACTTCCGGAAATCATTGTCAAACAAACAGCACAGTAGAAAAAGCACTGAGCGTCATCTGAAGGCTGCTCTGTGATCTTTTAAGACACCAGATTAAAATGGAATTACAGTAGTCCAGCCTAATAATAAATAAATGCATGGACTAGTTTTTCAGCATTACTGAGACATTATATTTCTAGTTTGGGCAATACTTTAATGCTGTTCAAAGTATGACATTTTACTGTTAACTGAATTTACAGGGTTGTGGTGTGATTAGCTGCTGTCTGCAGTAAATGAGCCTGTATTGCAGTAAATATCTGAATAATCCCTTTCCTCTCTGTAGTATCTGGTGATACCCCACACTGATCTCATTGACATGAATGAAGAAACCGCCGTTGCTACTTTA
Organism: Pelvicachromis taeniatus; assembly: GCA_015108175.1. Classification (NCBI taxonomy): domain Eukaryota; kingdom Metazoa; phylum Chordata; class Actinopteri; order Cichliformes; family Cichlidae; genus Pelvicachromis; species Pelvicachromis taeniatus. Next base: position 16,917 of record VURO01048983.1, read on the forward strand.
AGTGTGAAAGAGCCGTTAGCAATCACACATCTTCCACCTCCCCATCCGTTAGTGTTTACTCACCCAGCCCACTGCAAACTTCCTCACACACACTGCACACACTGCAAGCCCACTTTCAGTTCTGTATTTGATTTCCCATCAGCACATCGGGTTTTACAATAAAAGTTGCAAAGGTGGTATTTTTATGTGTGTTTTGTGGTCTGGGGGTCTCTATGATGTGTTCCTGTTTTCTCTAAATAATGTTATGTTTTCCTCTCAGTCCAAAATTAGACAACTGACACTTCACAGAAAAGGGTTGATAGTTAATTTCAAAACCTCTTCAAATTGCAAACCTCCCAAAAGCAGCAAAGACGATCAGAGACAATACAACAGTAAGTCTGAGGGTTTATGGTCTTTCCACACTGTATCACAGATGGTTGGATAGTGTCGCAAGCCCCTTCCTCCACACCTTTCCATCCCTCCATTGTTGTGGTGTTTGTTTCCGCCATTTGCTGTGAGTTTCCGAAACCAACAGTCCAACATTCATGTCACACTGTGATTGGGCAAGTATGTGGAGGCGAGAGAGGAGTCAGGCTTTGGAGTCTTGATTGTAGCTCATGCCCACTTTTTGCTAAAGTACTTGTTACACTTTTCATGTGTAACAAGTACTTTTTACTATTTCAAGAAATATTAACAGAAATTGTAATTATTGCACTTCCATATTTTAACCTGACACCATCTGACAGTGAAAGTCATTGAGGCAATCTTTGTAGCTTAGACCTGCTAACACTAACATACTACTTTTAGACCAGTTGAATTCAACTCTGAATGCATTCTGTCATGTCAGTGGACATGGTCGCACAACTGACCAGGTAGAAGAAGGCTTAGAAAGGTGGAGGTATGCTTTGGAGAGAAGCAATGAAAGCCAGTAGAAGCACGACATAATAGATGTGTGTGAATGAGAAGGAGGCACGTGGAAATGTAAAGATTCAAAAAGTAGAGAGTATATGAGTTTAAATACCTGAGATCAACCATCCAAAACAATGAACAGTGTACAAGAGACTTAAAGAAGAAAGTCCAAGTGGGGTGAAGTGGGTGGAGATGAAATAAGGTAGTGAGAGGTTCTGTGATGTATGGTATGGTGACAGTCGCACTGACAACGAGACAGAAGGCCAAGCTGTAGGTGGCAAAGCTGCAAAAGGGTTCCACAAGGAATGACCAGAATGGACAAGATTAGAAATAACTACATCAGAAGGAAAGCTCAGGTTGAAATGGTTTGAAGAAGTTCAACTTAAAGTTAGAGGTGCAGGGTTTCGACATGTGCAGAGGAAGAAAAGTGGAGATGTTGTGCAAAGGATATTGAATATTGAGCTGCTGAGCAGGAGGAAAAGAGGATGGCCACAGAGAAGATTTATGGATGTAGTGAACGAGAGGGTTGGTGTGACAGAAGAGAATGATAGGGATAGAGTGAGATGGAGGTAGAAGCAACCCCTAACGGATGTATCCAAAAGAAGAAGACCTGTTTGTCAGTCTTTTATTTTTACTCTACTAAAATTAATCTCTTGGGAGATTATGATTCTTTGTGAAAAATGGCTCCATATGTGAACACAGGCTTTTTCTGCTACCACGCAGAAGTCTGGCAAACAGGCTATTTGCCAGACTTCCTTGGACCAGTGTTGATACTGCAATGCAGCATCAACACTGGTCCAAGGAAAAAAAACTTCTTTGTTACAGAAGGTATGCACAAATCTCTCAGAATTCCATCCCTTTTCATCTATGCCAGTGTTTCCCTTATATATACTTGTTCTACAATTTTAGGTCTATTACAGAGTGATATGGTTACAAAATATAAATTTAAAGTAATGCTAATGAAGACAGTCTGTTAGACAGGATTTAGAGTTTTAAAAAACTGGTCCATTAGTGTGACTCAGGCAGCCACCTGATACCTCCCAATGACCTCTTCCCTCAAGCCTGTAGGGTTGAGGGAAGAGGGTAGGGTAGGGTTCCTTGGTGGCTAGATGTTGCCTTCATGGGCTGTTTTGAATCACCCATGATCATTTTACTTTAGGAGAACATACCAGGGTAAGCTGTCCCCAGCAACATAGCTCCTGAGATTTCTTGGGCATGCAAACTCCTGCACCACAGCAATCATGAATTGAGGTAGTTCAGGCATCAGACAAAGATGCCTTATGAATACCTCAAGAGAGTTGTTTTGAGTATGCCCATATCATTTCAGCCCCTTTGGGACCACATCGATATCATCCCAGAAGAGCTTGGGAGAGGGAAGTGTTGCCTCTCTTCTTTGCTGCTCCAGTGACCTGTATCAGTAAGGTATAGTGGATGGATGGATGGATGGATGGATGGATGGATGGATGGATGGATGGATGGATGGATGGACATTTTCCTGGTTACTTACGCCATATTTCATGATTCATCTCACTGTGCACTTCTTTTTTTTATAATGAAGTTCAAATACATGTTTGCATATGTGTTTCACAAAAGGTAGTCAAGTGTTTAGTGATAACCATATAAATGAAATTAAATATATAGGAATACATAGTGAGGAAGTATTGTCAAAATTGGCACAGCTGCAATTTTTTCTAAATATAATTGTTCTCACATCAGCTGATTGAGATGCTGCTGGAAGCATGCAGACATGTAGAGAATGACAAAAATGAGGGCAAAAGTAATTTGACAGGCTTACATAAAAATTTCAAGTGTTGTTGCAGCCTTAGTAAAAGAAAGGTCATTATAGACAGGAAGGAAGGAAGCAGTAGGAGGTCACTGCAATCATCTTGTTATCTCTGATTATTACCTGAGTCTGTATCATTTTCGGAGGTTAAAATGACTGTAAGAGGTTTGTTCTTTCTTTAAGTTCAAACCTTTATTTTGCTTTAAGAATTTTTTTCTGAATGGATATTTTAAAGTATATCATTTCTGTGTGATTTAAAAAACAAGTTACAATTGGCATGCACTATAGGTGCTGACCATTTCAGTTTTCAATGTTTACTCATCAATGATGTCTCTGTTTTAAAGACATGCACAGTTCAGAACAAGGGGAGAGGGTAGCAGAGAAAAAGCCATAAAATCACCTCCATGTTTCTTTTGATTTAAAAAACAAGTTACAATTGGCATGCACTGAGACTACATCAATCTAGTAGGACTAATAAAACAGCTTTTTATATTCACCACTTTTCTAATGTAGAGACCAACTCAAAAGAAAACTGCAAAAAAATGGCAAAGAGAATATTTTATGTATTTATTATGTCACGGGTAAAAATAGTAAAATCCCAAAGTGATTTGACATTTGTAGCAACAATCTGTTGCATTTCAACCCTTTTCCCATTTTATTGTTTTATTTGAGCTTTGACTTCTGCTGTCCTCTAAGGGCCACTGTAGGCGACTGATGTGGCATCTCCAGGGAGTCTACGGGGGTTTTGAGTTAAATAAAACAAGGAGAAACATTTGTGTGATTGTGTTACCTCAGGGTACAGACAGAAGACGAGGAGGAAGTATGTAGATGACACAGTCAGGGTAGGCACAGTGTCTCCTTTGTATGGTAACTAGAGAGGACAAAATTTTTATAAATTTTTTTAAACTAATTAAAAACCCGGTCGTTTCTTCTGGTGCTGCATTGCCAGTCAAATATTTTCTTGTGCATTACCAATTTGAAGCAAAACTTGGTAGAAACCTTACAAAATTCAAAGAAATTAAAAAAATAGCAGTACAGTTGAGGCATTGTGAGAAACGCAATGTGTCAAAGTGGAGAATAAACAGTCTTAATGTTGTACATGAAACATGACATCCATTCAGCTGAAAGCATTTTATATCTAATGTAAAGTTCCTACAGTAGTAGAAAGATGGGCCACTATGACAAGCCGCTCTTGACCGTGGGGAGGAAGACCTCTTTTTTAACAGGAAGAGACCTCCAGAAGAACCAAGCTGAGGGCCAGCTGACTATTTGCCAACTGAAACACAAGCACCAAATGTTTATCACCCCAAATATTTGCGTAAAAGTAATATATGGAAACACATTCATTTGCAATCTTGATGCAGATATTCTGGAGTTCTGCAAAGATTTTCATTATATTTGCATTGAAGCTGATACATAACAAACATCTGGGCCACTTTAAGATTTGGACAGATAGGAAAACTCTTTGGGGAATTTATACAGAGAGAAAAATGCTCCCAGCAATGGCAGCTAATCCCACTTTGTAATTCTTTGGAAGAACCCCCTGCTGCACTAATACAGTGCTCTCAATGAAATAAACAAGGAGGTTTTGTGATGAAGAGCTTTTGTTGATGTTAAAGGGCCATTAGGCAGTGTGCTAATCACATGCAATCAGAGAAGAGAGAAGAGAATGCTTCTGACTAGCTGCTATTAGAGTTACAAACATAAAACAGAATGTAAAGTCTGAAATTACTTGTATAGTTAATTATTATTCTTTATTTGTTTCATTTTTTCCCACTTGAAATAATGATGTCTACTTAATAACTTGAGTGAAAAATTACAGAATATCTTAGTGGTTTGTATCCTCTCCCTTTTGCTTTAATGACATTGTGTTGCCATGAACTCACCAAGTTTATGCAAATCTTGAAAACTGAATAATGATATCCCAGCATGATTGGAAGATCTTCCAAAGACCTTATTGTGATTTCAGGAATGTGTTGCTTTGTTTCCCTTCAAGAGCCCCAAAAAATGCTCAGTGGGGTTAAGGTCAGGTAATTATGTCGGAAGGTTCATGACTGTCAGAGCTCCTTTGGTTTTTCAGATGTTCTTCCAAAGCAAAGTTGAATCCTGCTGCAGAAGATAGATGCAAACAATACACTGACACACTGGTGAAGATAACTGGCATTCATTTTAATGCACTGGGTAACCCTTTAGCATAATTTTCAAATGTGTAGTGTAATCTGACAGACTTCTAAACAAAAATGCTCCCAAAGTCTGAAATTGACACAAAGAGTCCACAAGAAAATACCTTTTGCTGGTTGTTGCTCCCACTGGATGCATATCTTTGTGAAAGGATTTACTGATATAAACCTAACCAAGTAGTATGTGGCTCTTTAGTACTTTTATTACCTAACCTACCCTATACCAGAAAGAAAAACCCCATACCAACGGAAAACATCAGTACAGAGGAAAGTAAACAGAAAGTCTAAATAGATGGGAAACAAACTGTGTTCTGCAGTTTGGAAGTTGTGTGAAAAGTATCTGGTGCACCAGTATGTCACAAGGAGAGATCCTGAAAAGGCATTAGCGTTTGACAAGAAAATATGACCAGAAGCTGCAGTATGTCTTTGAATAATGGAGTCCCATTTCTCAAAGACACGGTGGAGTTGAGGATAGTGTTTTCCTGGACAAAGACTTTACCCTATTGTGCCGGCCACCCTGCTACGCGAACTACATACCCAAGAATCGTGTCATCCATGAACAGTTTGCAGTTTGCAAGGCCAACTTGCTTTTTAATATCACTCAGCTGCCTGTCCATAGATATACTTTACACTCTGGGAAAAGTATATCTACAACCAGCAAAGATGGAGGGCTGCTTTTCTGTTAAATTGTGTTTAGGAAACTGGGTGTGATTTCTTGCTGCAGATAAAGCAAATATAATCCAAATCTGTAGGAAACAGTGATTTATTGTAGGTGTTCAACTCTAGAATAGCAAAACGCACCAGCCTGAATATTCCCACCATCTTGTTTAGGTGTGGGTTTGATACAGTGCAGTATTATTTTCTCTCCCCTTCGTTTCTGTACAAGTACCCTTCTGTTAGTGCAATAAATGCTATACATGAATACTTGAGTGGGGCTTTTATACTTACAAACTGTAAAATACTGACATGCCTGTTTATAAAAAGCGTTCAAGTAAAAGCCACATTTATACAAAAACAAGACATTTATGTGTGTTACATATATTTCACTATTTAACCCACTCTCTAAATACAACACAGTGCATATGTGGCAGGTCCATAATGAGGGATGGTATGTTAACTATGTAAGGTCTTATTCTGGAGCTTCCAGACAGATGCTCGGTCATTACACTCCTACAAATGGGGGTTCTCTGTTAAGTGAAGTCTCTGAGGCCACACTTTTATGTGACCTCTGTAACCCCAGCTAAGGAGAAAAAGTCTTGTAGACATCTCTCCTCATCCTGTGAGGCCATTAATAGTCTTCTTTCAACAGGAAATTTGCTGATTGGTGTCTTGTGTTCTTTATTTACCAAATTATTTGTGATGAATCTGCTTTTTTGTCCCTTTTGTGGTCATTTTTAAACTGCCAGCCTGCACACAGCCTTGTTCTTTGATGATAAAAATCCCAAAATGTACCACTATTCTGCTGAATTTGCAGAACTATGGCTGTGTTCATTAGAACATAAATATCATGAAACAAACAGAAAACATCTTATTGCTCCGATTCACATTTTGTTTTCCTCTCTTACTGTACTTTCCTGGTATCTCTTTCCTATCAGTTCTGCTGGTCTTCCTCTGGATTCTGTTGGAATGATGATTTTTTTCAGTTTTTGAGCGCTGCTAGATCAAGAATGTCTTTCTCCCTTAAAAATGCTCTGAAAGAAGTCCTTCAGTGGAGGCTCTCCACAGTGGAAACACACAAAGGTGCATGGCACCCAAAAAGTAGCTTGATTTACTTGAACGGACTTCTCACATATCTTAGTGTTATCTAAAAAGACTTACCTCAAGGATAACTGGCTTTTTGTAGTTCTGAGTTAACATTGTTAATATGAAAACTTGTTTAAACGTTTAATGTCTGACCTGAAAGAAGTGCAGGGTCTGAAACATTTCTTCTGTATTTTACATGTAAAAAATGTGTTTTGTTTGTGTTGTAATAATTTTAAGGTTTACATGAAAACAAAAAAGTTCACTTTGGTGTATGAGAGTTTAGCCCTCTTTGTGTAGAGTAAACACATGACTTAAAGCCAAACAGCAGCATGTGAAAGAGAACATGACAACATAAAGCCTCAACATGTGGAAAGTTTAGATTTAATAATAAACATAATATTTCCTGAAATGGAAGGGTGCTATTATTTTATGGTTTTCCTTACTGCTAAAAAATCCTCTGACAAGTTGTGTTAGCACAATTTCCAGTACTTTGCTTTTTTGCAGAAAAAGACAAAAAGATTGATGGGTTCAGCACTATCATGTTAGCCCTGCTTCCAGGCTCTGGCGTCATGTTGCAGGAGAGTAAGCCCAATGGCTGCACACTGCATTCCAGTCTGTGTTTGGTGTGGGTAGAGGATGTCAGGTAACTCACAATGATGGAGTAGCTGATGACTTAGCCAATAAATGTTCTGAAGGACTAGGTGCAAACTTTTAAGGAGATGCTCATGTTTACGAGCATTTTGAGGACAAACTCACTCTGGTGAGCTTGAGAGATGACATTGGATATTCCATTTTAGGCTGCTGATGATAGCGGCCTCCAGCAACGTCACAGACTCTGCCACCTTTAAGGCTGCTTTGATGATAAGCAGTGGGGAATGTGAGAATGGAAGTGCAGACAACTAGGTGCCCAGCTACTCAGTTTCCATTGTGGCTTTCTGTTTGGAAATCTTTAGTGTACTCGCAGATTACTGGAGAGTACACTGGTGCAGACTTTCACCAGAATATTGGTCAGTCATGCTGGGACATCAATAAAGTACCATAACCTTTGATACTTGGAGATAAGTCAAGCTTAACATGCTGTAGTCATATTAGGTGACTCTACTGGTATACTAATAGAAAAGGTACACAAAATAAGTCTCTCAAACACACATACACACACATGCATACACACGTTTTTCCTAAGGTTTCTGCTGAAAATGTGAGCTTCTCTAACTGTTGCAGCAGTCTCCCTCAACTCTGTCCTCTGGGATTCCTATTCTCCCGCATTGCTCGATTGTAGAGATGCCTGTAGAGATGGATGTGGCCTCCAACGTGTCCACTTTGCATTTGTGTCAACTGTGCCCTTAGCCATCCTACAACAATTAGGAACGGTGCAAGTGCTGCAGTTTTTAATAGAGGCTGAGGTTGACTGGATAGTCCAAAAAATGGTTTGAGCTGAAGGATAAATGTTGAGTTGAGTATTTTGTTTGTTCTTTCGCTTTTCCGTAAATTCAGATGTGTGAAGAGCCTATGGTCATCTTTCCTTGTTAAGGTAAGAAAGCGAGATGTAAAGGATGTCAATGTAATTTGGTAAGGAGCAGACTTGTCTTGAAAAGATGGGGGTGGGCCATTAGTGTGCATGACAGAGGACCTCTCTAGCCTATTGTAGTAAGTCTTTTTAGTTTATCAGCCTGTCCAGGGGTTAGGGTAATTGCAAAGCTTTTCTTATTATAATGTGTTATTGCCTCCCGTGTGTTCTTGACAGGTGCAGGTTTGTTGCTGATTGAAACAGACTTACCTTGGCTTGGTTCTCACATTTGATGGCATTCAAAAGTGCTTGTAGAAGTTGATAAATGAGTATGTAGGGTCAACAAATGAATTACTGTCCTCAAGATCTCCCAGAGCCTCCCAATCTTTGGACTCCAAACAGTTCTAAAGAAAGTTAGTTGTTGACTATTAAAGTTTGAAAAGGGTTCAACACAGTTCCCCCCTGCAGCTGCTTACATCCCCCAACAAGCTTAAAAATGTTAAGTCCTAAATTGAGGTGCAAAGGACTGTAAATGCACCAGAGAACTCGCACCCAGAGGCTGTGTTCAGTGTTTTGAGAAATTTTCACTGAGGCATGAACAAGGTCTTCCCAAAATACTATCAACATATCATTTGTCCGTCCAGAAGAGAGCCAACACAGGATCACTGTTACACCCCATTCAGAGGCTGCTTCAACCCCCTCCCCCATCCTGCAACATTCCATGGGCCATTCAAAAGTTCAGGCTCTACCTAACCCCTGCCCAATCAGGGCTGTGTGCGCTGGTCATCTAATTTAAATTAAGACAACTCTCGGTTACATATAGATTTTATCAATTGTGATGACTGAAATACCTGGACTTTAAAGTATCTTTGCATAATGGGTGTGGTATATAGACATATATACATTTTTGTTGAGCCCTTATTTTCAGTTTGGTGTGACAATGCAGTTGAACCCCCATTGCCCCCATTGGTTTGGATTTCACACCCAGTTTCAGATGCTTTCAGTCCACAGTCTGAACATTCCACTGAGCTGTGGCAAAAGTGATGAATATCATTGGTCAGCAATTGTAATCTTCATTTTTTAAAGAATTATTTTAATTTTAACAGAATGCATGCAGGCCTCCAGCTCGCCTTGGAACGGTTCGCAGCCGAGTGTGAAGTGGTGAATGAGAAATCCGAGGGCATTGTCCTCAGCCGGAAAAGGGTGGAGTGCCCACTCCGGGTCAGGGACGAGTCCTTGCCCCAAGTGGAGGAGTTTAAGTATCTCGGGGTCTTGTTCACAAGTGATGGGAGAAAGGAGCGGGAGATCGACAGACGGATCGGTGCTGCGGCTGCAGTAATGCGGACACTGCATCGGTCTGTTGTGGTGAAGAGAGAGCTGAGTGTAAAAGCGAAGCTCTCAATTTACCGGTCGATCTACATCCCTACCCTCACCTATGGTAACGAGCTGTGGGTAGTGACCGAAAGAACGAGATTGTGGATACAAGCGGCGAAAATGGGCTTCCTCCGAAGGGTGGCCGGACTCTCCCTTAGGGATAGGGTGAGAAGTTCGGCC
>VURO01048984.1:2175-20457 GCA_015108175.1 Pelvicachromis taeniatus
GTGTAGTGAATATGTGTTACTGTTCTCACTATAGTCACCACAGCTTGTGAGGAGTTCAGTGGATACTTGCTAGATGGCCTTACCTGGTTAATTAGCTGCATTCCTCAAACCATCCATCCATCCATCCATCCATCCACTTCAGGCACTCATTTTTTTTCTTGTTGCTTATAAAATCATAAGAGCAAGGCTGTTTATTCTGTAATGTGCAATAATGTCGGATGTTAAAACTCATGTAACGGATACTTGTTAATATGTGATTACCGTATTTTCCGGACTACAAAGCGCACCTGAATATTAGCTGCACAACTTGAAATTATGAAAAAATCCTATTTTGTTCATAGATTAGCCACACCGGACTAAAAGCCGCAGGTGTTTTGATGTTTAATTATCATATGTAAGAGAATATACACAAAGGGGATTGTCAGGAAAGAGACGACTGTTTTGGAACACATTCTTTTTATCATGGGACACCCCCCTGTGAAAACCCACGCCGTGCGACGAGCCGCAGACATCCGAGCCGCAGACATCCGAGCCCCCCGAAGCGGGCCGCGCAATGAGCTTCTGTCGGTGGAGGGCGACGGAGCGACTGCTCCCCCAGCCTCGGTGCGAGGCGGGCCGCGCACCGCCACCCGACCGACCCAGCCCTTAGAGCCAATCCTTATCTCGAAGTCTCGTAGTATCTCGAAGTTATGGCTCTGACTTGCCGACTTCCCTTAGCTGCCTTGTTCTAACATGCCAGAGGCTGTTCACCTTGGAGACCTGCTGCAGATACGGGTACAGGGCCAGCGAGAGCCGGCTTGCTAATCTAGTCTCTTTTTCCCGCTAATTCGTACGGCACTACTTTGGCTGGCGGACGGACATTTGACAAACATATCACTCATTTCCGTGTGTGATTACATGCCTTTCCGCCAGGCAAAATGGCGGAACAAACCAAAACAAATCCTCTTACGATGTCACAAAAATCATGAAAAAGCCTTAGAAAAGCCGCACCGCACAGTAAGTCGCAGGGTTCAAAGCTCGTGCAAAAAGTAGCGGCTTATAGTCCGGAAATTATGGTAGGTATTCAAGTTTCCCTCAGTCCGTTGTGCTAAATGGTGTGCCAATGTCTAAAGGTGTCTAAAAACAGATATTTCAGCAATTTCATAAATTTACTGAAGGCCACATAGATCAAAGAACGACAGGTACTACATTAAGTTTCTACCATGTAGACTAGGTGATAAAAATGCCTGAATCACAAGGCTGCACTTCCCTGACGACTTGTTTCCATGCTATGACTTCTTTGGCACGGTTACGATAACAGATGGAAGACACATCATGCAAACAAGCTTCTGCTGCTAAAGCTCAACTTGACTTTCTTCTTTGTTGGAATCCCAGGCGTTTTGCTTTGCACATTTTACTTCCTTCTGTTTGTTTTGCTTTTTGTTTTGTTATATGCATTATGTCCTGGTGTCAAATTGATCAGTGCTTTAGTTCAATTCAGCGCTGCAATCCTGTTGGTTGGTTAGCAGATGTAGGTTGTAGCAGCAGTCACATAAGATCATCCTAAGTTTCCAGTGCTGTCAAGCTATCTTTGGTTGCAAGACTATTCCTACAGTTTACTTTGATCCTCGCTCACTGCATAATGTAGGACCATCAATCTGGAGCAATAACTGAAGATATGAACATAAATCTTGCCTATATGACAGCCCCAAATCACACTATACTTACACCTGCTATTAAAATACTTTATTGTTATCTTGATTGCTCTCACGTTTTGATCTGATTCATTATCCAAACATAGAACTTCCCACATCAAGGGAAATGCTGCTTTATGGGCTTTATTTTTCTCCATTCCTGAGTCAACATTACTCCTACAGCCTTAAGCTTTTGTGCGGTTTCTTTGAGAAAGCAGGAAGAAGCAGATTTAGATGTCTATTCATGTTGTGGGAGTGATGTTTCTTCTTTAGAAGGTGGTCGCGCACAAATTCAATTTACACACACTGAGATGCGATAACAGTGGGAGCCAGATTACCTCACAATGTGGTTGGCCAATCTGATCATATTTCAATCTCAGTGTGTTTTGTGTACAATTATGCATTAAATTGTTTCCTCTTATCCAAAAGAGTTCAGTGCTGTTGGTCCTCATTAACCTGCTCTCTCTGTGGTTGATCACTCATCCTGATTATGAGCAAAGGATCACCTGATTGAGATTGCTCATGTGATGTCATCTGCACTTTGGTCAAAACTTGTCTGCCATATTCAAGGTGATAAAACTACCAGTTGTTGTGAAAGGATGTGTACTCTCTGATTGGTTAGCAATGGTTCTTGGAAGTTTCTGGTTGTCACTGGGTGAACTCTGTTCCAGAAAAGCTAGGTGGTTTTTGGTGTGTAGCTTTATACAGACATGGAGAAGGTTTGCCTTCAAAGTACAATTTGCCCCTCTTGAAACTAGGGCTGGGACAACGCGTCGACGTAATCGATTACGTCGACGCGTAAAATATGTCGACCTAAAAAAAATTTGCGTCGATGCGTCGTCACTTTCAAAAAAACACATGGCGGCAGCGAGTAGCAGTAACATGTCGACTTAAACCAGTCCTCCCGAACACACAGTTCTACAGTATGGGGATATTTTAACCGAAAAGGAAGTGATTCAGTCTTTGCCGGCTTTGTAAGGTGGAAATGGCCGATCATAAAACGACCGTAAGTTTTCAACTTTTTTACTAACGCTGGTTTTTACCCATCCAGACACCCCCCACGTAGACATACACTCACTCATAGACAGAGATAAACACCCAACCTCCCTAAATGCAAAACTAATTTAAGCTACTTAGCAGCCTCGATGCATCGAAAAATGAATCGCTAGATTCATCGATTAGGAAACGAATCGGTTTGCCCAGCCCTACTTGAAACATATGCAGCTCTGAGACATAACTTCTAATCTCCATTTTCTGTCATGCTTTTCAGTTTTACAACAGCTCAGAGATGAGGTGGACAGTGTGTGTAGACAAGTCCATCACTTCCATATAAACTACATCCATAGCAATATGCTAGTGGCCAAACCAATCACAAGGTGGTTTTTGGCAAACGGTTGAGGAATACATGTTTTCCTTAGTGAGAGGTGCTTGACATGAGGACACTGATCGCTCAGTGGGAATATGAGACTGGGGCTTTAGCAATCACTTTCAGCATGACTGCCAGTAACCTCCAACAGTATATTAATTTATGAGGCAAAAATAGAAGATTTTCCTGCAAAAGGTCTACATTTCAAGGGTTAGAGACGAGATGCAAATCCCAGGGTTGCATCAGGAAGGTAAAAAAATCTGTGCCAAATTAATATGCAGAATTTTCTAGTGTAGCAACCCCTCACAAATAAGGGACCAATCAAAAAAAGCTTTTGTTATTAGTTGAGTTGTAAGTTATAAGTGATGCCTTTTTCTGAATACTTTTGTATTCTAAAATCTCAGAATTCAAACAACTTGATGGCATCTCATATGTTGGGTTCTTTTGAGCCACAGATTAAGGAACACATTTAGGGGCTTGTCCGGGAATCTGACCTGAAAAGTTTTTTGGTGATAGCATTTCCATCGTTACAAACCGGTGACTATAATTACAGTCTCTTGTCATTTGTGATTGACATATTGAGGATGACAACCTTGTTGATTTGTTGCACCAGTTTCGACAATTTTCTATATATTTTTTTCTTTTTAGTACATTTGTTCAATTACTGTTTCCGAGCTCAGGCATAAATATTTGTGCACCAAGAAATGTGCAGCAAATTTGCAATTTCCTTTCTAAGTGTTGAAAGAGATGTAACATCCTTACTTGATTTTTCAAATCTAGTCCCATGGCAACACAATGCTCCATTTACCTGTGATGATATAGCCTTTGAGGTCATTCACAGTGCTACATCTGAAATCCATTCGGCTGAGCATTGCCCTGAGTTTTATAAACAATAAAACATGTTAAAATGTCTTTTGCAATTAATAGGTTGTGTTTAACAAAGCAGATGATGCAATTCTACCATATTTTATACCATAGTGCCAGAAAAATCTGTCACTTTCTGTTCTCTTGTCCTCTCTCTCGGTCTGTCCATGGCTTTCCTCTTTCTCTTTCCGGACGATAAATCTTTTTGATTCTTTAAGTGGATCCTGGGCGTTTGTCCCAGCCTTAGTGCCTTTCTCCCAGGGTATTTATGAAGTCTTTGAACTCGTTCATCACACCACAACACAATCTCCTTGACAAAGCAAATCAGTTCTTCATATTAATGGAATTTCAATATGATTTATTGCTGCCATATATTTCTATCACTAAGCAAACTGTACGGCTTCCATTGGGAGAAAGGAGGAAGTTGTACCGTATCGCAGCACCTCTCATGAGGTCTTTTAATGTAGTGCCTTCCTGGCATTTAAATAAAGGTCTCTATTACACAGATGTTACATAAATGTTCTACTCAAGTATGACAAGACCTTTATGGATTGCTCTGCAGTGCTTGTGAAAGTTTATCACCTGGTCTTTGAAAGCTGAAAAGTATAGCGCACATTAACAATGCGCTCTACACACTGTTAATAGCTGTGACTCTCACTTCTAGCTTTTTTCTGTGTTTTTGAAATATTAAATAGTGTGAAGAATAAATGTACTTAATAGCTGTTTGCATGCAACAGAAATTGTTTGGATTTTTTTTTTTTACATTGGCTAACCACTTCAGGGTAATAGAGCATATGGTGACTATTAATAAGGTGTTTGTGAACTGTAGCCTTCTGTCTGCTGCCAAATGTGTGTTTAGTATTCCTGCTTATTTTATCTGTTTTGGATTCCCCCATATAGTCGCCAAATTTGTGGCTCTAAGTATTTATTCCATTATACTTTCCTGTTAGTCACTTACTTTGTCTCCAGATGTCTTGGCCATCTAGCTGTAGTAGAGCCTTTTTTTTTTCTTTTTTTTTTTAATCGGCTTTCGAACATTGGGAGTAAGAAAAACCCTTAATTTCTCAACTAAAATTTTAACATGGGGTTCCAACTTATTTAAGTTGAGCTTACAGGGAGTCCTAGCAGGTCTCTAGTCCATCATCAAGGTTAAAAAACACACACACACACACACACAAAAGCAAACATGACCTCGCAGATGCAGTTCTCAGTGGTCGGAAGGCCATGTTTAATGCTTCAAATATTTGAGAGATGAAAGCATGATAATATTGTAATCCTAGACTAAATAATTGGTTTATTTACATGACATGCATCTCAACATAAAATCCCAGTTTTGAGAATTGCAAAAACATAGAGTGACATTTACAGAATTATAGATGTAAGGTGATGCTTGCATGCCCTCTCCAAAAAGGGTAGCACAAACTATAAAATGGCTTAAGCCTTAAAAAACTGCACATTCATTGCACCAAAAGGGCAAAAAGTAGTCCTTTTAGTTGTGTGCTATGGTATCTAAAACTTTGGGGTGTACCCCCCTTCTAGCACGTAAGTGAGCTTCTTGTAGGTAAGCTCTGTTTAATTTCAGTCTGAATGTCCCCTGTAAGAACACTCTATGGAAAAAAATCACTAAATAATGACAACACTCTGTATTTCGTTATTTTAAACATTTGAAACAATGATAAATGAGCATGAGGAAAATTATTGCAACAATCTTCTCCCAAACAGTAATCTACACTCTGAAAAAGTCCACTGCATGAAAAAATTATTAATTAATTAGAAAATACAGACGTTAATTAAAAATACACAAAAAAGTATATAACCACAAATAATTCAACTAACTTTCTGAAAGCTCCACATTCCGCCTTAAAAACCTCCTTAAAACTCTTCAAACACACCTTGATGGCTTGTCCTTCAGACTATATGCCATTCTTTCTGCTGGATATTTTAGCATCATTTGTTTTATCCTGATGAGAACATTTGGTCTGTATTTTTTATTTTGTTGCACTTTATTTCAAAAACATTATTATTATTATTGGCATTTAAAAGCTGGAGCATGTTCTTGTTTTACATGTGTCCTTTTTGATACAGAGCAGGGCGAAATTGTTTTGGGTCTGGTCGAATTTTTTGTACCGGGAGTCCACTGTTCTCGCCGGCTCTAGTTAGCCTTGATGAACCGCTCAGCGATCAAGCTAGTGGGTAACAGACGTCTCCAAAAACATCGGAGCACTTTTGTAAATATGTGATGTCTTGATAAACCGAGCAGATATTTGAAGTTTACACAGCTACATTCTCGCCTGAAAATATCTTAAAAGTTTATTTTGTGACCCAGAAAGAGTAATAAGAGCAATATTAAAATGAAGTAGCTGAAACTGGAATTGGCTTGGCCGCGCTGTGAATTCTGGGATAGGTTGGGGCACGAAGGACACACCCAACCCATCCTTCAAATTCGGGGAAATGAAGAACGCATTTGTCGGCCGCATTTGGAGCAGCCTTCGAATTGGGACAGACTTTGTAGTCAATTATCTGCCAGTTGTGCAGATAGATATTGTTTTTGAATTATGACCCTAACACTGGGGAAGTTATCCTAGGTAACTGTTTGGAAAACTGCCAAGAACTTTCCAAAAGTACTTGGCAGGTAAATGGTTGAACCCTCTTGAGCTAAATAGATCAATCAACAGAAACAAGTTGGCAAACCAGACTTTTGCTGAATCTTGGAGAAAGATGGGAAAACATTTCGGACTAAGGAAAAGCCTTCAGTATCATTCCATGCTGTGATATAACCGATGCTTTAAAAGCATTGACGTTAACCTCTTTGGCAGGTTACACCTTTGTCACACAAACTGTCGTCACAACAAAAACACACCTATAGCTCAATCCACCGTGGCTCAGCTACACGTGTATAGCTTGAAAACCTGGTGATATGGATTCTTTTGTGACTGTGAGCTCTTCCAAGAACCTAGCAATGTTTTGAGGCAAGGGCGTGATCAGGAAAAAAATGTTTGTGATGACCAAAAAAAAAAATTAAACGAAACTGCAGCTTTTAGCTTTTCTGCTGTGTCACTCTGAGTTAAAGCATATCAATACAAAACAGATTGTAAACAGATTGAAACAAACAAGGCAATACGTCATCTGTGAAATTGTTCAGCAATGACAGGGCTGGCTCTCGTAATATTCAGATGGAAATTGCCATCAAGCAGTGTCATGAGTCAGACCTCTGGAGTGATATTTTTGTCTTGAAACTCCATATCACATGCCCAGGTATGTATTTGTTTAAGATGACAGGTAAATAACAACCCAGCATTCCCTCTGTTTTCTTTGCATTCATCATGGCACCTCCCTTTAAATTAAATATCAAGAACTTTTTTTCTATCCTAGGCAAATACAGCAGTGTGTGTGTATGTGTACTTATATAATGTTAAAGATAAAGGGCTTCAATGGGTGTCTTAATCTCTTACCCCTGAGATTCTAACAAAATCAATGCTCCACCTTTAAAAACTGAAAAAACAAAGGCATCTGATGATCCAGTGTTGCCATTTTAACATATGTGAAACACGACAGTATCTGAACAGGAAGCAAACATTAGGATAATTGTGCTGAGTTGTCTTTTTTGGCTGCCACTCGTTATCTGTTCTCGACTGGGTTTACACAATGGAGGGGGGGCAGGCATCAGACATTCAGTAAGTCTGGGTTACTGTGAGAGAAGCACAATGGAAACTATCCCTGCCTGCGTTCAGCATCGTGAGATTGCAGTCTTCGCACGTCCAAAACGGTCCCGGTACAGTGCAATTAAAGCTTTGTCGGGAGCGATTACTTCATGCAAACACGTCAAATTACTCTCCGAGTTTTACAGCATCACAATCTCGCACTGTCTAAAGACCAATGAAATTGGCCCAAATTGAAAATGAATTGCCTTGTAGTTTCTCCATGAAGCCTCAAAAGTAAACACTGGCTTAGCAAAGTCAATATTTACTGCATTTGAGGCTGTTATTTCAAAAGCCTGGGCACTGCGGGGCCGTGGCTTGACCCGTCTCATTGTCTCGAGACTGTTTCAGTGTTGTTTAGCTCTGTACTATAGTCAACCCTTGAACTCTCTCACACACACACTACACACACGCACACACACAGCTTCCATTTACCTCCTTTTGACAAATGCTGATCACAATGAGAGATTATCACTTGGAGACCACAGTCAACAAAGCCAATATCAGAGCAGTAAAGTGTGATTGCCAGAACTGGTTTTTAGCATTTTCCATCCAATTGCCATGCATGCAATATGTTAGCTCGGTGTTATCATTGGCTCTGGGCACAAGAACCCCTGATGACAAATATGGTTGCACAATCAGATTGCAGCAGAATGGATACAAAGTGCGTCCAAGTTAAGCATGCAAACTTGGAATCTGCTTCCAGGCGATTGTGGCACTGGGGAGGTTTTTCCGATACGTCAGCGTGATTTCTGTCAGGGGATTTACTCGTCTTAAAAGCCAATTAGAGATGCTGGCGGTTTCATTTTTAGTATATCCAAATCTTTCAGTTTCAAAGTTTCCCATATGCTTGCTCAGCATTAATAACAGATGTCAGTAACCGAGAGCAGTGCGAGGCTGATGATGTGACCAGGGGCAGATGTAGTATGTTACAACTTCCTGAAAATAATGACCCCAGCTTAGATGTCATTATCTTAACTCTCTGTGGCACTTCACATCAGACTGTTTACAATGTAAGTGTACAGTGGTTTACTTCGCATTGGCTTTTAACTGTGGAAGGGTGAAAGATTTTATGTGAATGTGAGGCTTTCTGTTGTCATGCTGCGTTTTGTCAGTGGTCATGAAAGTCGTGTAAGCAATTGCACAGCTGTCAGCTTAAAGCCCGAATATAAATAAAGCCGTTGTTATCCAGGCAACGACCAAAAATCTTCCATCGCTTTCCAGCTTTTACAACCCTTCCGGCATTTGTTCTTTTCATATCACAAGTCTATACATTAAATGGATTGATACTTGGGAAATTATATACACTGTAATTACTGCAAACAGGCTTTGAAACGTGTCATTTTGGAAATGCTGTGGGCTAGAGGCCTGGCTCATACTACACTTCTACATATAAGGACAAAAAAAAAAAAAAGTGAACTATAAGAATACCTTTTGTGCCAGGCTATTGCAGGGTATTACAGGTTAAGTGCAAGTGAAACAGGAAGCATGCAGTGCACAGAGTACACAGACATAAGTCTCTTCCTGTCCTGAGACCAAAGGGAATAATTATAAGTAAGCCAACCAGGGTAAGGCTTAGTTATAAGGGGCATTTAAATGGGGTGGCACAAAGTGTCCAAGAAGGGGAGGTGAAAAATTTATATCAAAACTTGTTGAAAGGAAGTTTTGCATATATAATTAGCCCCATGCAGGTCCATCTGGTGTAAAATGCTGAACAAATCAAATATGCAGATGATACCTGGATTCGTCGAGGCCTGGGTTTGCAACAATCGCCACTAATCTTAAAACACAGCCCACCTTGGACTAGTTTATATACCATTTTAAATTAAGTTTCCAAGAGTTTTATTGAGTTTTATTTATATTGAGCAGGACTGAGTTCAGTGTATTGGTGCTGCCCTTACAGGTCTGGTGCTCACCCATCCCTGCCCTAGAACCAACTGTACCTAAGCAACACATTGATTTAATCAAGTACACAATTGTAAATGCAGTCTGATCTACCTGGGAAACCCTTATAGAGTTGATAACCACCTTCGTGTGACTGCTTAGCCTGATTACCGATGTTAAGCTGAAGCAGGATAATATCCTGGATATGCTTAGCTTGTGTCAAAATCCCAGCAGACTGCGATTACTGTTCTGTTTGGGAGCTTTGTTTGACTTCGTTGGGTAGGCACAAACACTACTTGGTTCGGTTTAAGCAAAGACTGTGGTCAGGGTTGAAATACGCCCTGCAAGTGTGAATTTGTGAAATATAGGTGACTGCTAGGTGCAACTACTAACCACCATTCTTGACATCTGAGCCAGGCTACATGTGGTATCATTTGACATGTAATTGGCCAATACTTGGCTGCTGCTGATGGTAGCTGTGCCAACCGCAACACCACAGACTTAGTTTGTGTTTGTGTGTGTCTGTGTGTGTGTTTCATAATAAAGCCAGTGTAATTCCAACTACAAGTACTGTGTAATATATCCTGAGATGTATATATTGGGGGACCTTAAAACGATTAAATATTAGCTAATGAACAACCGCACTGTCAGCAAAAACAGCTTATCTATATTTACTCTGGGTTTTTTTTATTTTTATGTGCTTCCTGCTCTGGTGGGATCTTGTCTGTTACAATATTTTGTCCTTTTGTAACGGATTTCAGTGAAATAAAGGAATAAAAACAGAAGTGAAAGCGAAAAAGACGTCTAACGTCTTTATGGGACGGTGCATATATGTGCATGGCTCTGGGAATTTTTACTGGGGATTTTCCATGAAGGCTACTGTCTTTAACAGGAGAAATTGAGTGTGGTAAGTTTTTTTTGTTATCTCTTAATCTGGTGAGACATCTCTTCCAAACACACCGTTCCCATCCAATTTTCAGTTTCATTTCTTTCTTTGTCTCGTCACTCTGTTTCTCCGCTACACGTTACTTCCCTTCATGCGTGAATTTGCCATTCTTTCAATAATCCACCCTGTATCCTTCTCAACTCATTCTAATTATGTCTTGTGCTACAATAAGGTTTTGGTTATCCCTGCATTTGTGTCTGCAAGGCCAACTGCGTCCACTTGGTCTGCCGGATTGCCTTTTGTAATTTTTGCCTCCCTCTGGGTACAGAAATGCTCTGCCTCATGAGAAAAGAAGAACTTTCAATGCGGAGTGCTTTGTTTGAACATGTCCAATGTGCAATTATGCTGGATCATTTGTTCTTGTTACGTGGGTGGCAAGTAGGTGTGTCGTTAAGCTAATTATAGATGTTGGTGCTCATACGGTGAGGGCATGACAGGGTCTCATGGCATGGGAGTATAAAATGGAAAAAACAAAACAACAAAATGAAGTAGCCCCATGTGTGTGCATCCTTTAGAGAAAAGAGAGGGGTTTTCATTTCAGTGCACACTATCGCTCTGACTTAAAGAATCCAGTTCCAGTCTTTTTCTGCTGTGCCCTCATTTCCCAGTCTATCATCACTCTACCTCGTTCCAGCTCTAGCCTTTCTTCCCCCGCAGTCTCATTCTCCGCTGGCCTTTTGGCCTGGCGTGTCTGTCACGTACAGAGGCAGCAAGTATGTGACGAAGAAGCACCATCCTCCGGGATCCTAAACTTTTCTCACTCCAACAAAGCCTGGCGCTGTCAAAAAGTACTGTAGCTATTGGGTTTCTGTGTCAACTGGTCTTTTGTAGGGTTCTGTTATGAAGACGCCACTAAACAATGGCCACATCACAGCTTGACTGGTCATACAGTGTGGGGTAAATCATAGGTCAGCCCTAAAGCTAGGGCATCTGAGCAAGTCTGTGACACTGACAAATTCTCGTTTTTTTGTATTTATTGTAGTTTAAAGCTTCACCACATTGACTCTAACATACGACACTGCAAAAGTTGAAGTTTCATTTGTTCATGATTACCGAAGAGACATGCAGTCTTTGTTAAATTAATATATTCTCACCCCTTTTTGATAGCAAACACTTATATCTTGCCCTAGACCCAATTGTTATACATGTTTTCCTGTTTAGTTACTGGACAATGTAACTTTTTACTGTATATATCATTTAAATCTAGCATCCACACCTGGATTGAATACACCAGGATTTTTTCTGCATGCCACACTTACATCAGTGTGCTGCTTATTATCAACTCTTATCAAAATTCCTCCTGTTGGTCGTTGTGACCCACTTATTGAGCTTGCAGCATTAGGTACAAAGTACTCTTGTAGCCGTGGTGGCGTTTAAAGGCTAACCACTGACACGGTTCAGTGAGGGGAAACATGGCAGCACCCCTGTGGAGACTGGATAGCCCAGGACTACGACCACACCGTCTGCTGTGCTTGCAGTAAAATGCTAGGCAGCATATTTAATTGCACGTCTGTCTACTTCTTGACAGATCATTAGTGTCTTTATATGTCTGTAATAATAGGCTATTTGTTATCATTAGGTATGCGGATGATGTGGAATGTTCTCTGGTATGCCGTTAAGTGGGACCAGAAACATTTTGAATGGCAAAAGCCTCGACTAGAGCCTGATAGCTCCCCGATTCCCTCAAAGCCTTTTACTGTTGAGTGAAATGTAGTTTTCTCCCCATAGAAATAATTAGTTGTACGTTAGCTTCATATGTTAGATTTTTCTTGTACTATTTCAGTTAGTTTGATTTTTAAATGTGACAAAAGCTTGTTTTTTTTCTTAATTTTTATTGATTTATTTTTTACATTTGGCATGTCTAATATATGGTGTCTGCATTTTTGGTAATGAAAACACAAATCAAAGCTATTTGATAGACACTTCATCAAGTTGTGGATGTATGGAGACCTAGCAGCTGGGACATTGCACCAGAAGTGAAACTTATGTACTGAACTTAATTATAATTTTTAGGTACCTGTACTTTAATTGAATTTTTTTATTTAGTAATAGTAACACAAATATCTCTATTTTCCACTCCTTACAGTTTCAAAACAAGCTCATTACTTTAAATATAAGATTTTTCATGGGAGTCATTATCGCCTGGGACCTTCTGCATGATGGTACCAATAACGCATAAAAGACAATCCTGCTGTATGTTTGTCGCTGGTGCTTATTGGTTATAAAGTGAGGTAAGAGGCAAAAAGAGGGATGCATCATTAATATACTATGGGGTTAAAGAGCACCAGAATAATCTGGAGCAGAATTTTAGAAGTAGATGTCAGTACTTTGTGGTTGCTCTACAATATCTGGCTAACTCAGAGGAGAGAATAATGGGAGTAATGTGTTTTAATTGGCAGGATAAATGTTTCCAACAACTCAAAAAATATCAGCAAACAATTTTTCTCTGTTTTCTTTTTTAAACAAATCTGTACATGATCTGTTGCTGACGTTATGGGTTATTTTTTTCTTAATGTCATACATCTTGCAAAATAAACTGATTCCAACCTCTTGTTATTCAAAGGTTGCCTGAGACTACAAGGCACTTTAGTGCAAGCTACACTGGTTAGCTTACAGTACTGTAGGACTGGTGCTGAGCACCTGCGGTGTTCATGGTTAATGTTTGGTTACACCAAAAGTAACAGAGTCAAATTAAATTTAAGCTGCTGTTGATTAGATTCACTCACTGAATTTGACTTTTATGCTTTATGTTATCTAGGGGTGGGAAATCAGCCATGATGGATCTGTTTGTATCTTGTCGTATGAAGCCAGTTAAATCCACACAGGGTAGCAGTACAGGTTAGCCGATCACAGCCAGTACACAGAATCCACAGGAGGAAATACAAATTAATGTTACTTATTTTTAAGTCATTCTTTTCGCCACACTGCACCACTACAACTCAGGGTTCCCCCACCTGCCAAATCCCACTTTAACCCCTGACTGTACTCATTCATTCTCTACTCAATAGAGGCAAAATAACCCATCTACAATATAGGATGGATGGATATAAAGACATCTTTTAATACCTTTTGTTTTTCTGTAAACAAATATCAAATATCATCCAAATTAGAATTAGAATTAAAAGAATGTTTGTATTCCCATGTATTAATAACAATTTAATACGAGATTAATATGACAGCTGGAGAAAACACAGGTAATTCTCTAAAGAGCTACATTTTACTTGTTTTTACTTGAGTACATTTTAGAGCCTCTACTTTGTCACTCTTACTTGATTAGAGAAGAATTAGGACTTAAACCTTTACCGTCGATCGGAAGGTCAACGGTTCGAATCCACCCAACGGCTACCCTGAGGTACCCTTGAGCACGGTACTGTGGCGCTCCCCGGGTTAGGGTTAGGGTTTTTAGCTGCCCACTGCTTCACTGAGTGAATGGGTTAAATGCAGAGAGAGCAAATTTTGTCGCCTTGTACTGTAACAATGTGCAATGACAATAAAGTTGTTTCTTCTTCTACTTAAGTGACAAATGTGTGTACTGTTGCTACCTCTTCGTTGCACTTGACAGTGGCTGCTTGTGTAATGGTTTAATGTTGACCACAACTACAAATCATCATCCTTGATGTCATTTTATAAGGATTAAGTGTAAGTGTGCGTGATGACATAAGTTCTCTTAAGACATGGATCAAGTAGCTTGTGTAAATAAATCTTTGCTTTTTCCTTTAGTTTGCAAAGAGTACCAAATGATTCACTGCATGAGGCCAGCTCATATAGTACCTGTAAGTTATAATACCCATAAAATTATACTGCGTTGACTGCTGGATTGGCTAATAGTAAAGTAGCGTGGCAGGGACCAGCTGTATGAGGAAAAAAATGTTCTACAAAACCTGTCCAGTTAGATCCAACATGCAATTTTATCCTCGGTGAGGTCTCATACTTTGTCTGCACAGCAGTGTTTGCTTAATTAGCTCAGTCAGAGGCCACATTTCTTTTAGAACAAATGACCATGAAGACCTCAAGGTTCACATTCGGAGTGCGTTGTTAAGTTTAAGTAAGCACCTTTGTTAAAACAGTGCAAGATCACTGCTTTTTAGACTTGGCCTTGACTTTGACCTCTTTTAAAGTGCAATATCTCTAAAATTAGAAATATCCTGTCTCAGAGTGACTCTGAAAAACTAGTTCATGCATTTATTACTTCTAGGCTGGACTACTGTAATTCATTGTTATCAGGATGTCCTAAAAACTCCCTGAAAAGCCTTCAGTTAATTCAAAATGCTGCAGCAAGAGTCCTGACAGGGACTGGAAAGAGAGAGCAGTGACAATTTATTTATTTTTTTAACCTGTTAACTTAAAGTTATGCTTAGAGTTTCAGTTTAAAACTCTAAAGCACCATTTTATACTTTATATACTTTTTATTTTCTTTATATTAACATAAGACTTAATCAATAATCACTGTTACTTCAAAAATAATAAAATTGCACAGATTTGAAAATTCTGTGTGAAACTGATCTAGCAGCTCATTACACCATCACAAATTATTTTAGTCATATGTGCTAGAGAAGAGAAAGAGTGAAGGCAGAGTTGTCGGTTAACTGGTTGATCTACATCCTACCCACCTGTGGCCATGAGTTGTAGGTAGTGATGGAAAGAATGAGACTGCGGACAGAACTGGTGGAAACTAGCTTACCCTTGGAGGTAGGGTGAGGAGCTCAGTTATTCGGGAGTGGCTAAAAGTTGAGCCGCTACTCCTTCGCATCGAAAGGAGACAGTTGGTTCAGGCATGTCCAACTGGCAGGCGACCTCGGAGGCAGACCCAGAATATGCTGGAGAGATTAAGCCTCTTGGCTGGATTGCGAAAGCCTCTCTATCCCCTCAGATGAGCTGAACGAAGTAGAGGGAGGTCTGCTGCCCTCATGCTCAGATCCAGAAAGTGGTTAAATTAAATGGATGCATAAATGACTGAAATGAATTCCACATCTCGATAATATAAAAGACTCTTGGCTGAATGCCTTTATATAGGCAAAGAAATCATAAGGCTACTTATGAATTCTTAATTTTGATCTTTTTAAAAAACACAAGAACAACATGCTGATTTACATAGGTACATATATGATAGATTTTCGGCTATCCCTGAAGCCTAGCCCTGTCTGCCTCTGCGCTGAGCTTTCAATGGTCGTTTTCTGGTCAGTAAATCACTTTTCCAGCTGTACTGCAGACACGAATACGCTGTTTCATGCTAACTGCCACTAACTGAGTTGCGTTAGTGTATGTGTTGTTGTAAGGCTGCCTTGGTGACACACCTAAAAAAGAAAAAAAAAAAAACCCACATTCCTCGTTCTTTTATTTTTAACAGTATCGACGATTAAGAGACAACTTCTGTTTACAACTAAGTATCTCCTCTGCAGCTAGGAGATACTCCTGTCTGTGCCAGACAGAGGAGGTAGAGCATGACAGTGGGGGTGGATTGGACATCACTCATCAACCACAGGTATTTCTATTAATATCCTCCAATAGTGTCGCTCTCAGCCGAGAGCAGCTGAACAGTGGAGACATGTCAGTCATTGTTTGGTTTGTCTTGCAGTCGGTTTGAGGGAATGCCCGACTAGAGGTGCACCTGGAGGCAAGACCCGGATTCGCCTGATGCTGTTTAGTTCCCGTAAAGGTTTTACCCAGGCTTAACTTTGTGTGTGTGTGCGCGCACTTGTCTGTGTTCTTGGTGGGATAAACAGGTTTCAGTAAATGCTTGATCAAACTTTAACCAATAATACCAATCTTATCTAAATGTGACCCAATGAGGCTGCTTTGGCAAGGACTGTGCGCACACTTAACACTTTTATATAGCCGTGTCGGGCGATTGTTACTTATTGCAGATAAAAAAGCAGACGACCCCACCCAAGAATGAATACATCCAGAAGGTGATGTTCATTTTGTGCTCAAAGATACCCAATAAAGGCACTGAGGATTACCGAGTGCTGGCAGAGACTTTAAGCTCATAAAAATGAGTGTTGTATGTTCTTTGAGTTCCCCAGAGATACAATTTTTAAAACCAAAGGCCTTCGTTAAGCTGAACGTATTTGCAGTGCTAGCAAAGCAGAAACTCTTGGCTGCTTTTTGTCCTTGGCTCTACGCAAGCAGCTTTAATATATAATAATATTATTGCGCGTATCGTGTTTATCGCGCTTACCACTTCTGACACATAACTTTATGATTCATAGTCCACGTGTACACACATGACGGTGTCAGAGTGATGTCAGATAATGATGGAGTGTACAGTGCTCCAACAGCTGCTGCCTCGGGCCTTGTGCGTGTTGTGAGCCAGATCACTGAAATGATTGGACGGATGATGGATGTTTCTTACGTTAAGTATCACGAAACTGGTTAATTTGCATTCTTTGACTGGTTTAGCTCTGCTGCAAAACTAAAAATCCAGATACAGCATTGTGCAAAATTCTTGAGTCACATGTCATTTATTTACAAAGTTACAACAAAGTCCTGCTCCTTGAAAGCAAAACGTAAAGTTATCTTGAGCAGTAGTTCCTTTGGACATTGGCTGCTTTTTCACTCATTTTCCAGCTAGTCCTTGTATCTGAACATTTTCAAGATTTTTTTTTTTTTTTAAATCAACCAAAACTGACATGTGAATCAATTAAGCATTAAAAATGAACCATACTGAAGCAATGAATCAGTGTTATGTCTACACATAACAGACAACATAGCAAGAAACCAGTTTTAAAGTACTAGTAGAACAAGGTTATTCCCAACAAGGTGATTTCCAAAGAGCTACTAGCTGAAAACTTGGCATATCTCAGTAGTGTGTCCTTAAAAAAAAAAAAACTGGGCAAGTGGAGAAAAAAGACAAAGCGAGGTCTGAAAAGCCATCATGTTGACTAAGAACGAACAAAAGGAACCATTATCCAAAGAAGACAACTGGATATCTTTCAAGAAACATAAAGAACTATTCCTGAAGATTACCTAAAGAAATAACAAGAAAGGGGAAGAAGGGACTTCAAACAATACTAAAGAATAAAGGTGGTCATACAAAATTTATACAGAAAAATGTACAAAGTTTTGTTTTTTATCATATTTCAGTTTTTGCTTGCAGGTTTCAAATCTTTGCTGTATCTAGTTCTGATTTTCCTTACAAAATATAAAGAGGGGTGGCTTAAGACTTTAATGCAATGAAACTGTTACAATTGTGTCCTGTATGTGTACACAGTTTATGCTTTGGGATTTGAGACGTTAAGAAAGCAACCATTTATATACATGAACGCAGGTCAGGGTAACATCTGCTCCTTGTATCATCATGTATCAAGTTCCAGGAGTTATTGCACTACGTTTTTAGTCACATTGTGTTGTTAATGTATGTAACAGAGTATAATATTAACAGTTTTATCTTTGCTGATGACAACATCCCATGGCTTATCATTTTTACCAAACATTTTTCTTTTTAAGAAGTTTTTTTCGATCCTTCTGAGCCATCTATCTGTTCGCTTGTCTCTCAGTTTAGCCATTTATTATAGTCAGAGTAGAGAGGATCAAATCATCTTTCACACGTCGCTGTCTTTTGTTAGGATAGCATTTTCAAGGTTGATTTAAACACTGATGAGAGTATAATGCTGTTGAAAATGTTGCAATTGTTTACACAGCAACCACTGCGCAAACATGCAAAGTGTCAGACATTTATCACGACTTGTTTATTCTGCCAAGAGTGGCCAAATAAACTTAAGTAAACCTAGCACATGATCTCACAAACTAAAAAAAAAAAATTCAGTGACACAAAAAAAAAAAACAAAAAAAAAAAAAAAAAAAAAAACAAAAAAAAATAATTAAAAAAAAAGAAAAAAGAGGGAGAAAAAG
>VURO01048984.1:30608-56443 GCA_015108175.1 Pelvicachromis taeniatus
GGGGGGGGGGGGGGGACAGTAACAGCGACAGGAGACAGAGTAAAAAATAGTACAAGGGACTGCTGCCCTGAATCAGAGGTATCGTATTCAGCCTGGTCCTGACAGTGACTCCTCTCCAGGTTGAATAGGCCCATTGTTTGGACAAGGCCTCCATGACACAGGCCATTTCGTTCCAGAAGGAGCCCAGGCACAGGCAGTAGATGGTGGTTGGTTTCCCCCTCCTCTTTCCTGTCAAAGAGCTCCATTCTCTCTCCCTCTGGGCTACCTGCATGAGGAGGAAGACAGCCATAGGGGCGACGCACTCTCAAAAACAAACAGGCACCCTTCATCATAGCAACAGACACGGAGAAAATACATGGGTAACTTAATCGTGTCTGATGTAAAATGTCACTGTGACTCCACAACAACAAGCAGATGGTTAAAATATGTCGCCACTAAATTTGTCTTTGTCTTCTTCACTCATCCACAAACCAAAGTGCATTCTGGTACATTTCAATTGTTTGTCTTTGACTGTGCGTGATAGCCTGAGATGATAAAAGGACGAGTTCAGGTCTACCTGTAACACGCACCATATGTGCGTGTTACATAATGTATTTGGAAGGTGTTTGTTATTTCACAGTTACAAAAGTAACTGGGAAGGAAACACACAACAGCTTGATGTGTCTGAGTTTCACTGCGCTGGCGGTCTCAACTAAAACGTGCTAAACTGCTGTTTTGGTTCAACCTCCTTCACTCCCATCACGTGTGTTTGACTTGGAAGACAGTGCTGTCAGCAGGAAGGCAGGAGATATGCCTGCGCTGCTGAACTGTAACCAGGACACGCATTTGCTTTCTGTGTGGAAATCTAAAGCATTACAAATGATGGCCAAAGGCAAAGGCAACACGAAACATGAGCCCCTTGTACCTGTAAGAAGGACACTGCTTTGCAGGTGTGCTGGACTGGACTGCAGCTGGGCTGAGCACCTACACGTTATTTCCAGCTAAACTGGATTCGTTGCACGAGTTTTTGTGGGCATGGATGTGCGCACAAAAGAAAGACATTGTCCCAAGATGTCGGGACAATGTTGCTTATCTCTGCTTCAGCAACGCATTTTTCTATTCTACCATTTACATCCAATTTAATAGTCTTTAAACATTAAGTGAACAAATAAAGAAATATAACATCCAAAGTTCCATGCAAAAATACTAACAGATACATAAACTCAGTGAATACTTAAAGAT
Source organism: Pelvicachromis taeniatus (assembly GCA_015108175.1). Lineage (NCBI taxonomy): Eukaryota > Metazoa > Chordata > Actinopteri > Cichliformes > Cichlidae > Pelvicachromis > Pelvicachromis taeniatus. Next base: position 31,830 of record VURO01048984.1, read on the forward strand.
AGCAAACAGATGAATTTAAATTGCGTCTTTAAAATTCTCAGTACCGTATATCTTCCATTAGTAGCCGGTCTCTTTTAAACACCCATTTCTAATAAATGCCAATTTGAAAACATGCCACGACAAATAGACGCCGATCTCCAATAGTAGCCGGGCGACCTTCGACCCGAAATCCCTGCTAACTGTGATTTTCTGGTCTTTTACTTCCTCTTAAGGAGATTCGGGCGGAGAGAAGTTTAGGGGTAGAGAAGCTTAGGGTAGCCCAGTGCACCACTCGTGCAATGGGCTACCACAGACAAGGAGACACTCGGGAGCAAAGGAGGAGCACAATTAGGAACTGCATTATTTGTGAACTATTGGAATACGTTTTGGAGCACTGTAAGTAAACACACTGTCTTTTCACCTCAGTCTGCAAACCGCGCCTGGGTCCTCTTTCCCTCTCACCTCCGTGACAAATCTGTCTGAGAAGGGAATAAGAGCCGGTCTCCAACAACCGCCGGCCTCTTTTAAACGCTGGACCAGCCGGATAATTTTTTTAATAAGCGCCCGGGCTACTAAAGCAAGATATACGGTAAATAAAATGAATCAGTGATGTTTTATTTATCTGACAATTGTATGTACCATAAACCTACGGTTAATTTCTAAGTGTACATGTGTTGACCAGGACACAGAAGAGTTGCACTTGGTTTGATTGAACTTAAACATGTATGTAAAACAAAGACTGTAGTCGTTTGGTGGTGGTTTGAAAGAAAGGGTATTTACAGATGTTCCTCTTTGCATATGTGAGAACTTTATAAGGAAAGACTGTTAAACAATGTAAAGCGAAGCAGCAAGAGAAATCTCGCCATACTAAAATGTGAATTTTACAAGGTTACAAGCGAAGTGATTTGACTGTGATGTTCTTAAACACTCATCTGGTATGCGTTTTTACAGTGTAGTGCTGGGTGGATGATAACATCAAGAATACCTAAACGTCGGAGTGCTCAAGAAATGTTTTGCTTGGATTCTGAACTGACAATGCCTGATAACTTTAGATGAAAGTTAATAATTTATCAATGATAACCACTGTATACTCCTGCTGGGTGTATGGTAACGCTACACCTCTGGAAGTTCTCACTCATGGCAGTATGGACATTGACACCGGGGTCGACAAACTTTGTTTCCTTGGTGTGCTGTGATAATAAGAGACGGTCTTAAGGTTTCACCAGCATTTAACGTATTATCTATCAGCTTTTAAGACTCATAGTCAAAGTCTGTCCTTCTGTTTACCCCTCTCTGCTTCAGCTTTCGCTCCTGCACATCCCCTCCTTTTCCTATGTGGTCTCTCCGACCTCCCTTTGAACTTGTGTGGCTACTCAGAGCTGTGCCTGTGTTATTGGAAACACCCCTCCAATACTCATATTAGCCACAATGTAAAGATGATAGGTTGAGCTTTGTTTGGATATCCATTTCCAATCGCAGGACATGATTGGGGAGAGTAGCCTGAGATGATGGGTTTGCTGTGTGTTACTGCCAAAAGTGGAAAAAAAGGAGGAATGGGGAGTCAGCAAAAGAAGACGGCTAAATGAGGAAAGACAGAATGAAAGTAGGGAGCTATGTCTTGCACAATGTATAAAACCACACAGAAAGTGAAGCTGATAAGTGTCATGTAATGAAAACTAAAAAGAAAAATATGAATTCAGACCGGGATCCAAACCATTCGACAAATTGAGAAAATTGTAGATTCTGGCATGCGTAGTGTGAATATTAGCAGTTATTTTACAGATGGAAACCAACAAGTTCCAACCATAAAAAAAACTGTGATAGCATATCTGAGGTTGGTTATCAGGGGCCTGTCACTATTTTCTAATCAAAGTCAAAAGAGTACTTGAGGTCGGCTCCAATAGCAAGCTAATCTCTACCGACTACTGTATTAAAATTACTAAAGTATTAGTTAAAAAAAAAAATCTAACAGTTAACAAAATAGGGATTAATTCCATTAAGAGTATAAAAGTCACCTGGTCCAGTCAGCAAGTCCTGTCTGGAGTGAGCAGAGATGAGGCCTAGCAGAGAGTTACTAGCTACAGCCGCCTGTGTCAGGATATCAGTGCATCCACAGCTCCGAGCGTTAGCTAAATCCAAATGTATAGGTTTTTAAATTAATTATGAAGGAGAAAACTATTAAACAAAACAAAAATGCTCTTCGTTCCAGGCTGTAAACACGCTTTTCAGTGCTGCTAAGCTGAGCATTTTATCGCTGACGCACTTTTGGAGCCAGCCTCAAGTGGTCACAAGAGGAACTGCAGTTCTTGGCACTTCAGTGTTGATTTTGTATACGTAACTCTTCATTTTTTAGCCATTGAGAGTTGCTGTTTGTTTGCAGTGAATTACAGATGCAACATAATTCACTGCCAAGCTTCTTAGCTTTTGTTACTGTTATCTGATCACATCCAGTTTGTCAAAATCAAACAGAGGGAAGGTGTTTTCTTATCGGGTTACCAGTTTTAACAAAGATTGGTTGACGTAAGCACTAACATGAATACTTTGACCAACCTCTGCAACAATTTCTTTAACATAAAAAAATTAATTCCCTTTTGGAAGTTAGAAAAATGAAATTTCCGGCAAACAGGACTACATCTAGTGAAAATAACACCGTGCATTATTAGGAGAATAAAATGGGACACAAATGGATGTTTGGCGTTACACTTTGTTCTCAAGTCATAAAAGCAGTGGTTGCCTGTGGTTCCTGGGAAGCTTGTTTGTTCACTGGTGTGGTTTTATATCAGTTACTTTAGTAAATATTGAATCACATCACTACTAAATCTCCAAACTTCACTCTGCTTGTACAGGTGGAGACAGTAATAGTGAGAGCGGTGATAGTTCCTGCCAGCTGAGGAATGAGAACGATGTGTTTTGGAGCACACTGTGTACTGTTGGGGATCGAATCTGAACATCTCTCGGTCCAACAGAGGACTAGTCCCAGGACGAGTGTCACATGTCCATAAACTTCACATTTTGTTCTTTTGGATATTTGTTCTTTTTTATTATTTTAGTAGCCTCCAGTGTGGGTGGCTGACTTTTTTTTTTTAATTAAAGTGTGGTTCTTAAGCCCTCTGCACATAATTTAGGGTAACACTAATATTCAAAGGTTTTGTAAGCTAATACGTGTAAAATTTGACATGGAGCCTCTGTGACAGCTAAAGCTTCAAAAATGTCATTATGGCACTTTCTTTGAATTAGACTGGAGCAAAGGTAAACGGCAAAAAATGTTTCTGCTGAGTTTAAATAGAGGCAAAGACAAGTAGACGGACAAAACATAAGGCATCAATAGATAAGCCTCTCTGTAGGTTTGAAATTACAAAGGGTCTTGGTCATGTATCAGTCAGATAGGGACCACCCACAGTATCAGATGGGGGATGAATAGCTCATACCAGCATGTGCTCGAGGCAGCCAGCACATCACGCCCCAGAACATATGAGCTGCACTGTTTGATCAGCGGGCCGTAGCCAATCAGGATGAATGATGTATAACTGGGTGAAGGATGATCATGTACATTAATCTCCCCGAACAGCACACGCCTTGCGTTGAGGGGTCGCCAAAGACATTATTTAACTACTTTTATCAGATTACATGTTACATTTCACAAGGTTTTGGATCAGAATTTGTTCACGCTTCCAAAAGTTGACTGCGGCAAAATGAAGAGTGTCCAAGCAGTCAGATCGGCGGAGAAAAAGAAGATTTCTGTCACTGGAATGTGAGATTAGTGGGCTGAGGCTGCGGGGATGACGTGATGTACTTTATCCACGGGTCATTTACTTTGACTCCCCCGTGACTCACAGAGGCTACAGTGTGAGTAAGCTCATTTTGGGAACTAGAGGGATACATCACCGTTCAGGCAGTGATGCATTATGCACCTCGATGAATTTCTTTTGGGAAACCCTGCACGAAATTTTTTTTTGCGAGTGACTTGTCAGATTTAGCTAAATGTGTATAGTATTTGAAAGATAAAATAAGTAATACCAAAAATCACTATTTATGCAAACATTTCAGCCTTTGATTGATGTGTTTTTAATCAGGCAAAATGTTACGGTGAAGGTAAATTACGACAAGGAGCCTGTGAGGAATGCATGTAACCTATTTAACACCCAGCAGTCACATATTTTATCGTCAAACACACTTGGGGGTGGCACACTACATCAAAGTCTATAGACTACTGTCTCTGAGTGATGCTTTCTGGAACTTTATTTATTTTGAAGGACACAGCAAATCAGTATGTTTATGAATAATGTGCACCGAGGGAGATATTCCAGGACCACATTAATCAGAATTAAAACAACTTTTCAGCATATTTCGCATAACTTTCTCCCCTCTGAGGTTCACTGCTTTATTAGAGACATAAAATGTCATGGGATATTTAAAAAAAATCCAAGCAAACAACTTATGAGGATACACAAATAAGAATGACTAACTGTGGAAGAGTTCACAGGTCTCCAAAGCTGGCTTTCAGAGGAGAATGGAGGCAATCAAACAGTCTTGACAGATGTGAAATGATTTTCTTCCCATGTCCTATTCTTTCACATCTGTGAGCCTTCAAGTCCATGTGACAGAGCACAGATCGGGTATCACAGTGCTTCACAAGAATGTCATTCTGAGAGCTAGCAGAGGTCAGCGTAACAGTAAAATATAAGGTGCATCTCGTACACAGAGTAATTCCATTAGGCTGCTGTGATCAAGCATCACCTGACAAACAACGCTGCGGTACTCACACCAATCAGGGTTCACCTGAATTCCTTTAAAGTTGTGTCATTGTTTTGACTCCCAGTTGCCGAGGTGGAGTTCTGTCTTATCGTTCGAGACGTTTTTCCTTGAAACTATCCCAGCACCGGTGCCGAATATTCCTCATGGAAACCTGTTGCTTAGCTAATCAGGTGGCTAAGCTAGTGTTTGACAGGATTTTACTGGAACCAAGATGAGGGCAAGGACTAATTTATGGCAGTAAATCTCTCAAGTGCAAGTCCCCGCAGAGTGCCTGGCTGAAAGACCCGGAGAGCGTTTTCGGAGCCACTCCAGGAAATTCCGCATGCACAATTTGTCTTTGTAACAGGAGAGCTGGCACAGCCCTCGGCTTAAGGATGTCATGACCGGAGCAACTTAGCACGCAGCAGAAGTGCTTATTACGCATTGTATACTCATTCCTGACACAGGGGAGTCTGGCGTGGCTCGCATCCCGGTGATCAGACTCAAGCGTTTTCTCACCACAATAGTTTGTAAGAGACCTGGTGAATTTCCACGAACCTCGGCATGAACTCTACCACTTAACCATGAGAGACTCCTCATTTTGGGAGAGGCCAGAGTCTGATAAACAGTGGGCAAGAAAGAAATAGGAAAAAAAGAACGACAGGAAAATGGAAAACAGGGCTGGCACTTCCAGCAGGTTTATTTGAGGCCGTGACAGTGAGCCTTTGGAAAAGGGATGGCGTCTAAAGCCGGGTCCACAGATGGGCGGAGGGTACACAAAAGGGGTCGTGACAAGTAGACATGGCATTTCAAAGCACCCTCGCTTCTTCCCTGCAGTCTGGGAGATAAAGGAAGGAAAAATTGGATTATTTTACTCCCCGGATCCCTGAACTCAGCGGGACAGAGTGAAGATGGTGCCTGGGAACAATCTGTCCAGCCATTATCTCAATCCATTAAGGATGAGAACTGCAGGCCACGCTCCGGGTCCGATGTTCCATCGAGATGATGAAAAGAGGATTTCTGAAGTGCTTTATTTCTCGATTATCTTCCTGTTTTCTCTCTTTCTGTAGTTTAGATGCTGATAGAATGTCTCAACTTGGGAAACAAGAACATGTATTATTTGCCTTTGGATTAGCTTTGATCCAGGTCTCATGTGCTTCTAATGCATCTGTCTATGTGTGCCATAGTATCAGATTCATTTGACTCTTGTTGTTAGCAAGATAAGAAAATGTTACCTCAAAGATGAATAAATTAGACGACGGGATTCTGTAGAGGTGGGTGGATCTTGTGAAAGGGGTATGAGAATTAAAGAATGTGAAACCTAAAAGAAACAATCACTTGGTCAAAGGCTTGATTTTCCCAATCCTTGGACCGATGTCAACCTGGATGTCTGTTTATTTTAAATTGTCTCGAGCCAGTGTTTTGTTTTGCCAGGTCTCACTCCACAGAGACATAATTTAAAGGCCACAGAAAACACTGGTGTCAGCAGAGTAGCTGTTAAACTGGGGTTTGGTATCCCACCGAGTCACACTGATGGCAATAAATGGTGGAAGTAAAACAAATATCTGAATGTGGTTTCTTGTTTCGTTGTTTAATACTCTCTTATGACTGGTGGCTTTTTGCTAGAAATCCAAGTTTTCATAGCTTCAGCGTAATACGGCAATGACCGTGGAGTGGATTCAAAAAGGTCTCTGCTCTATTTGTCTGTTAAATACAAAGATAGCTCAACAATGATGTTTGTGTCACATACTTTCATACTTACACTGACTATCTGGGGGGGGGGAGAAAATGGTGAGTGTAGATGCCCAAGAACAAAACAGGAAGTATGGGTAAAAGGAAACTAGGAGTAACAATAGGTGTGTAAATGCAACAGTGAAGAGTGGAGAAGAACAGCTCAGAGGACTCCTAGCATGCTAACAAAGGGATGGCTCAGAGTCACCTGATCTATCTTCAGCTATACGCAAAAAGGAAAGTTTGAAGCCTAATTTAAAAAATTGAGGTTTCTCTCCTGAATCCAAACTGGGAGCTGGTCCTGATAAGTGGAGCCTCTGGCAGGTATGACGGGCACTACATTAAAAAGTTAAGTGTGTGATGTGTAACGCATACTGTAGTGATGTTAAGTGAGTCCATCCCGCTTCAGCCTTTCCAGCTGAGTGAAGCCACAGAGATGCTCGCTCAGTCAGAAAGCAATGTTACCCCTCAATCCCCGCACTCAACACGCATCCTTCTCCCTCATCCCTGTCGTCAGTCTGTGTGTGCAGATGTTTTATAACATCTAGAAAACTACAGTGGGAGTCGCTCATTGACGGACTTGATTTTTTTCGGCGGTGGCAGCTAATAACTGTTAGAGCTGAGGTTTCTGATAGAGCTTGTGTTGGGCTCCTACTATTCTGGTAGTTAGATTCTTCAAGTTTCTTACTCTCACACTGGACAAAACAATCTCCGGACTAAAGAGGCAAAGGCACAAAAACACCGGTTACTACCTGTGTTTGATGCAGAAAGTGTCACTATGAAGCCCCTCATATTTTCACTTGTACTGCAACTACTTGGTCTGTAGTATCCTTATGAGCTTTGTCTCTTTGTGCCCCTAAGAAATTAGCCATGGTCTGACCTTACATTACCCAGCATGTCAAAATGATTAGATGATCCCAACACCACTCAACTTTCCAGTTTCTTATGTTACAGTCACAAACATGAACGTTTGCTGTGCCACAGCAGCCCAGTAATTAAATATGCTCTGTCCTCCATGACAAAGAGACAAATCACAATGATTTAATAGAGATGATCTCGGGCTTTCAGCGTAAAGAAGTACAAAAGTTGCATGAGTACTGCTTTTGATGTTCTGAGCCGCACAATATGAAGTACATACATTGCAAGAGGCCCTGCAGAAAAAAATAAAAATATCTCGAACACACACAGAGTTTTTAAAATTTCTATCTACCAAATGCACTCTGGAATGAGAAACAGGAGTCTGGAAGGTCCCAAAAGATCTGTACTGGTGAAACTGACGAATGGAAATCTCATCCCGCAGCAACACAACCCACCTGCAATGCCAAACTATCCCACAGAGAGAGCCAATGAACGTGATTACATTTATAGAGGCAAATTCAGCTCCACATCCTCTCTCAGGACCAGAGTCGGCGCCTTTGTAGCCTTGGAAGGCCTCTGTCCGTCCAACTTGGCAGGAGACGGACGAGACTTTGATGTGCTGAAAGTCGACTTGACCTGTGTTTACGGCTTAATAAATCTAGGATGGAAAGCTGTGGAAAGAACATAGTAACGCGGGGAGGGGAGGGAAGGCATAGATGTCTTCCCCCAATATTTGAGCCACAGCGGAGCATATGCTTTATAATATAATACTGGGGATCCGCATATCGTCAACACACACAGCCCCACAGAAGCGGACTGATAACTGGCAGAGTGGTTGGTGGACATTTGGACAAATTTATTTGTTGTGTAGGAAATCGCAAACCACACAACACTCGACTACCAGTTAGTAATGCAGTCTGACTTTGACAGACTCGCCTGGGGCTTAACTTACCAGTGTGGGTCCTGTGAAATCCACATTACAAGGAGCTGTATTTATTTGCTGTTCGACTCCACTGGCCATTGCCTGAAGTACATTTCATGTCTGGCCCATGATGTCACTCAGGCTGAAGTGGGCTTACTCCTCCTAAAGCCACCTTAGATCAAGTAATTTATGTGTTTTGCACGATCAATCTTGTGTCGCAGGAGGGGGAAAACATGTCGTGTAATATTTGCAGTTGGCCAGGTTAGAACTGATTTAAGGCGTGTAAAACGGGGTCTTGTGCCATTTCTCTGACTCTTAGTCATTTCTACTCTCCAGGAAACCCTCTGTGTTTAATGTTCAGCCCTGTCAGTCATGAATCTGCCTCTCTTTACTCATAATAAGCTTGTTTTCAATACTCTGGGCCAATTTCTTCATAAGCCATGTATATTTGAAAAGAGGAATTTGAGTATCAAGTGTTTGCTTTAGAAGTCTGATATATAAACACAATACTTCTTATTCAAGGGCTCTGCTGGCCAGATAGCCACAAACCATGATCATGCAGAATCAAAGGATTACTTTAGCTCCTGGCTTAAGAAAGATCATACACACACAAAACCCTTCACATTCCCAGAGTCACTTCACCGTATCCAAGTAAAACCCACTTTATAAAGATGTGGTGCTCTAAGAAAACTTTCCTCTGCATTTATCATAGCTGAACTACATGATATCTGAAATAATATTTTTTTTCCTAGCTTAACAAACAACCAGTAAATCACGAAAATACCTCTTAGATACTGTTATATGTTCTGGTAACTTCATTTCAGATTCGGTACACAGACCAAATTATTTTATAAAACAAAGTCAGAAGCCCCAAAGTGGACACCAGGCCAAAGGGTATTCTGGGTAAAGCCTCATTTGGAGAAACTGCATTACCAAAAAAACCAAACACATACACAACATAATAAAACAGCAATGATGTACCGTAAATTCCGGACTATAAGCCGCTACTTTTTGCACAAGCTTTGAACCCTGCTTATTGTCCGGTGCGGCTTTTCTAAGGCTTTTTCATGATTTTTGTGACATCGTAAGAGGATTTGTTTTGGTTTGTTCCGCCATTTTGCTCAATACTGCCATGTGATCAGACACCGAAAAGAGTGATATGTTGGTCACATGTCCGTCCGCCAAACAAAGTAGTGCCATACGAATTAGCGCGAAAAAGACTAGATTAGAAAGCTGGCTGACTTTGCGGGACTCTTCCGAGGCTGGTGGAGCAGTTGCCCTTCACCTGCAAGGCGGGCCGTGCACCGCCGCTCCTAGCAACTAGCCCGCTAGTGCTACTAGCCCGCTCGCTAGCGCTACTAGCCCGCTCGCTAGCGCTACTAGCCCGCTAGCGCACCTGCGGCTTTTAGTCTTGTGCGGCTAATGAATGAACAAAATATGATTTTTTTCATAATTTCAAGTTGTGCGGCTAATATTCAGGTGCGCTCTGTAGTCCGGAAAGTACGGTATTATGTAGTCGATTCCCTTCTTTTTCAAATCCACGAGCTTTTAAAATGTGTGGAAGCTTGATACTGGAGATTTAAACTTTAAGAACAAATTCTTATCAGCATCATCATAGGGTGGGGATCTTGAAGAGGTTATTTTGCATTGTAATTTTAAGCTTTCCAAATCAGTATAGTATAGAAATTCTGTGCGTGTGCAGCAGGACAGGACAGGTCACGTGTGCTACATGCAGAAAAGCTCATTTGTTTCAGTCAAAGATTCAAAGAACGCTCTGTTGTGCACTTTGTGACAGAAGCAAAAAGCTTTTAACAATGAAAAATACAGAATCTTATTTAATTAAATGTCTGATATGACAGCAGGGCAAGAATGTGAAATATTGGCTTGTTAAGCCATCCATCCATCTTTTTCCAGTTATCTAAAGTTGGGCCTTTTCCACAGTAGTGTTTCCTGTTACTCCCAGAGAATCTCTGGACCAAAATGTGTGTGTACGTCCAGGTGTGGTGGCCCAGAAAACCGCCAATGGGAAGAGATGCCCAAACCACCTCAGCTGGCCTCCCTTCACCAAGACGGAGCAGCGACTCTACGCTGAAAGATGTTTGAGTTCCTCACTCGAGCTCTGACGATGAGGCCAGCCACCCTATGGAAGGAAGTCATTTCTCAATCTTATATCTGCAACCTCATCATTATTTTTATTACCCAGAGCTCATGAGCACAGGTGAGGTTGGGTACACTTATGGACTTTTAAGCAAATTTCTTTGCAGTCCAGTAATGAGCCACCTTCCCTTCGCTTCCCAAAATACTTGCCCAAGTTAACTGCCTAACTTGGGCAACAACTCTTCTTTAGAAACACAGCCTCAAACCTGGAGGTGGTGACTCTCATCTGTGCCACTTGATGCTCAGCTCCAAACCAACCCAACCTTTGGTGAAGTTCACATTCTGACCAAACCAACAGAACCGCATCTTCTATAAAAAGCAATATTCAATTTTGGCATTCCCAAAACACTCGAGGTTAAACAAAAGAAAATATAACAAAAGTCATGTTTAATGAGGGAACTGACTTTCGGTATCAAATATTAAGTTATGTAAACTTGTTACTAATAAGTAAAAAGTAGCTGTTTACACTTCCTCTGTAACGTTTCTAACACTGTTTATCTCAAACCTAAAAGATGTAAGTAGAGACTTGTGTTTATTTTAACTAGATTTTCTTTTACAGGAATGACTTTGGAAGTGCATTCGCATATACAAACACTGACACTGTCACACACACACACACATACGGATGCATGCAGGCGCGCACGCTGTTCTGCAGCCAAGTTCTACATGATGCCAAGTCAGGCAGGGATGCAAGCCAGCTTCTGCTCCCTGCAACGTGGGCTGAGTGTCACTCACTGAAATATCCTGCAAAATGTTTCCACGACCGAAAGAGCTCCAAAAAGACTTCATGTATAATTCTGCAGAAGAAAGAATCGCTGCATTAAAATTCATAATAATGCAACACCGAAATAGCATTTGCAAGACCTTCCACGTATAGTCAGTAACAGCTTTTTACCTCTGCCCCAACCAGCAGCCAAGGTTCTGCTGAGCTCCACCATGTGGACTCATGAGCTTACTTAGCATGTCTGTGACAGTTGTTTAGAAAACATTAAAAATAATATTCACCAATGCCTCATGACAGCTGCTTGAGCCGCAGCCATTTTCTTCAACTTGCATCTGTCATCCAAGCTTTTACAGTGCTTTCTTGGACAAGGTACCATGGGATCTATTTTCTGGATGCAAGGAATGACCTTGTGGGAAACATTTGGCACAATCAATCTTGTGATTAATTAATCATAATATTTTCTCTGGTCACCACAGATGGAAGATCTTTTTTGGGGCTGGAACTTCCATTATCAACTGGCGATAGCAGCGCTGACCCGTTGGCGTGCACTCGGTACACGTGTGTGTAGTTTTGCTTGAGTGTGTGTGTGTGTGCTTCTGAGTTTATTTCTTGGAGATTTCAGTACAAATTGGTCACTCATGGAAGTCTTTTTTTTCCCCTCAAGATAAGGCTTTTGTGTTTTGTTTTTTTCAACACAGTGAAAGGGCAGAGGGTGATCAAAGCTTTCAGAAGGGCATTAATAAGAGGAAATAAGGCGTCTTATTCTTGAACATTACATGGTATTTTTGTGTCATAATCCTAAACAGTGAATGAAAGTAAAAGTAAAAATTCCATGAGAATATAATCTGCACATCTTGTCCTCCTGATTGGCTGGGTTCCTGGGTTGCCCCTGGAAACTGTCTGCTGCAGGTTGTTCTACTACAGCATTCTGCCATTTAAAATCCTCCTGTGACAGCACATGACAGTCCTTGTGCTCCATTCCAAACCTACTTAAAAGTGAAGCCAGCGCGATAGTGCCAAAAACTGCAGTTTGTCAAATGTCCAAAATTGAGTCAATTCAGTCAAAGTAGTGTTTAAAAGCATTTTCACAGCCTGGTCCCCCCCATCTTGTAGAAATTCACCAGAAGAGGACAATCTTCTTAATCCATACTGGAGTTGTCTTAAAGAAAGAGACACGTCCTGGACAGGGAGGAACGCTGGTTTGAGCGCAGAGTGAACGAGGCCATTTACGTGAAAAGGGAAAGACCATCTCTGAATCGAGGAGGGGGCCTAAGGGTACATCTTTCACCATCTACAATGCTGTGATTCCAGCCATTCCCCAACTCTCTGTGAATGGTACTCATGGCCTTTGATCAATGGCCTTTGATCAGTGGGCCTTGATCAGTGGTTGTTGATCAAGGGTTGTGAGAATTTGCATATTAATGATCAAGGAACTGACCTCCCAGCCCACTGTTCCTTCAGTGGTGCTAGTTTGAGTCATTAAGCAAATGTACTGTTTATAAGCTCGGGGAAAACCTGTTGTCAGCTGAGTCTCAAGAAGTCACTTCAGTCACTGGGAGAAGACTGTTTTCAGTGTTTCTCCCACTGAAAACACAACGTCCAGATGAACAGAATGGACTTTTTGGGGTTGTCAGGTTATCCTATTTTTATTCACGCCAGCCTTTAATGCCTGTCTTGATATTTTTGAGTTTAGACAGTTTTAGATAGGCTGCAGTATCACCAATGTACTCTATGAGATCACTGCCTCGCTCAAGGATGTAAAAGGGTTCACTGGCATTAGGTACCTTGGAAAAAATTGCAAAAAGGCCTTTTGTTTTGTTTTATAAGGCAAACCTTGCATGGTCTATTGTATTCATCTTTGAATAACATCCTTTCAGTGACCTTTTGTCTGCAGCAGTTTCTCTTGTACCGTTTCTCTTTGTCTTATATGCTCAGTGTTCCAAGGTTCTCCCTGAATCAGCATTCACACTTACAATGAAGCTTTATGAAACTGACCAACCTGATAGCCTCTCACATAATGAGTAAATAAGCTTAAGCATTTCAGCATTAGTCATATCATAATTTGTCTTTTTTTATCATCAGGTCTGTCTTACACCGATTGAACACGCTTTAATTTCAAAGTTAATTGAACAGTGAACCACTACAGCATTCAAGAATTATATTTTAATCATAGGACGGATTTAGTGAACTCTTAATTATTTTAAAAGACAACACAAACTAATTTTCAGTCTAGTAAGCCATATGATAAAACTATTCTTAGTATTATCGAAGTACCTATTTATTTTGTGTTTCTTCTCTGTAAACTTCTTTATTATGAATTATCTAACTAACCCTTGTAATTGAAAAAGCAACACTTCGTGTAGATGTGACTTTTAGACTGTAGCTTGACAGATATTTTATAAATTGAACTTTAAGAGAAAATTAAGTGAATTGAAAAAACTGTAAAATTCATTAAGTATGTTAATAAGAGTAATATTACAAGGGCAAAGAAAAAATGTCTGAATTTTTACCAGGAAGTGAGAAAATATTTATTTCTTCACAATGCTAATCCTTATCTTTTAAGTAGCAGTTGTTGAGAACTCACAGTTGATATGTTTGGTCTGAATTGTATGTGTGTGTGTGTGTGTGTGTGTGTGAGAGAGAGAGAGAGAGAGAGAGAGAGAGAGAGAGAGAGAGAGAGAGAGAGAGAGAGAGAGAGAGAGAGAGAGAGGTTTTTAAGGTTAAGGTTTGTTCAGATCATGTGTCACTTTTATTTCTATATCTGATTCTCTTATTGCTTTCACCTGTGTTTTTCCCATCAGTAATCAGTCTAGATTCAGGCACTTCTTATATTTGATTCCAATAGAATTTTATTGCTACGCATGGTAGCATCACTTTATAATTTTGGTATTAGTAAGATTTGATTTTCGAAAAGACCACTGCTTTCTATTACAACAATAAAACTGAGTACAAACTACCTTCATGGAAATATGCTGGAGTGGACTGAGATAACCTCACTGCTCATGCTCACAGTAAACTGTAAGTTTAAGGATTAAATGACCCAAAACACCTCAGGCTACACAAATCCCCCCCACCTCTCAGCACCTATTTGGTCGTTTTAGAGACATGTCCTCTAGAAATGTGGAAACTGAGAGGACACTAAATATGCACTTGCTAAGTAAATGCCCTATCTTTAAAATATAGGTAAAAATTCAGACTTTTGAGAACTAAAGCAGTTACTGTTCAATAAATTACAGTTGGAAATACCACTCTCAAAACTGCCTGCACATTTAGTATATCTAGAAGACTCTCAAAGGAATTGTTCCCCAAGTTTAAAAGAAGTACTTAAAAATGTTCTTTGAGTTAAAAAAGAAGCCTAAGGATTTGGTGCACTCACTAGAGAGCCATCAAGATAGAGCCTTAGTCTTCTTCTTTCTGAAAGTGCTGTATCTGTTTCACAAGGTAACAATTAAATTGCAGCTGTCAGCAGAGGAGATATTAAACTCGTTCCCTGTTCTGTCTCCGTTTCTGCTGACGGTGACCTTGGTGGGGAGACAGAGGCAGGCCGCTGAAGCCTCATGCTGGTTGAGAGGGTTCGCGTGCTCCGTCTCGTGGAGAGCCAGCCATCTGGGATAGGGATATTCATCACACTGCAACAGTACACACACAGCCACTGGCACAGACGCTATCATCATCCTCACCATCATCATCATCAACACTTGCCGGCATGGTCACATGTTCTCAGGCTCTGTGAAAATCCTGGACCGCAAGCCTTACTGTCTCACAAGCTGATGTCACACAATATCATCGCATCACCCAAGGTGATTTTAGGATGAGTGCAAGGATTATCTCTATCATCCTGCTTTCAAATTAATGTGGATACATTAATACATACATCAGGGCACATAGCGATAAAAGATTGCTCAAATGTTTATATAAACTACAGATGACCACTTTTCAGTATCACAGGATTACAGCAAGTTAATCATACCTGTGCAGGTAAATCTGTGCTGCATTTCTAGTGAATTACTAAGCCGTGGTGATGTCACTTACGATTGTTTCAGAGTAGTTTGTCTGTTGTTATTTCAGGTAATTGGTTAGTGAAACCAATTATTAGTGATATACGTTCAGCCTGAATGGGGTAACTGTTGGCTATTGGTCCTTTAGATGGAGGGACTGGAATTTGATTGATTGCACAGGCAGACTATATACAGTGTCTGACTTATGAGCTGTTCCTGCTTGCCTATGATCCGGCTACACTGACCCTCTTTGGTATGCCACATGGTGATTGTTAAAACTTGTACATCCCTTTGGACTTTTTTCCACTGGGGGACTATATGTGTAAGCTGCCTGTAGCGTTATTGTTGCATTCTAGAGTGATGTTAGTTTTATGAGTAAGGAAGTGCATTTGGATTTTTAGACTCTTGCTCAGCATGTTGGTATTTGCTCAGCAAATACCAACATGCGTGAGGGCATAGTGAGGGCATAGTAATATGCCCTCACTATTATATGTGTAGCTATTATATTTACAGAAATTAAATGTACAAAAACAAGCAAACAGTATTTCATATATTAATTCTCTGAGATCTAACTCATCACATGGTTAAGGTTAGGCCTAACCCTATATACAGGTGTTAACATGGGGGTAATGTTGGTAGGTGGGGTAACTTTAGCGCCTGTGTAGAAGTGAAGAGTAGGGAAAAGAATCACTTAGAAATATTTATTGTTAGTTCCAGCAGATTTTTTCTTGTGTACCTGATATTTACAGTATATATACTATCCAGAATGAAATGACCCATGAGTACATCAGGAAGATGGCCACATCTGATCACGTGGTTAGTAGATACCTCAGGCAGCAGACACACCAGAAAGAAAAGGAGCAAGAAGAATCATGAAAGGAGGACAGCCCCCTGCACAGCATATACCGCTGACAGACAGAGAGAAAGTGGCTGATATTGAGAAATCCGACCGGTGGCTGGAGAAAGCTGGACTAATTATGGTAGCACAGGAACAAGATCTAAGCGAGGTTGTCTCTACCACACCAGAGAAGACCCCATGTGCAGGTTGTACAGAGACAATTGAGCTCAAAACAGCAGGGTGCAGGATGCTAGCAGACAGGAAACACATGGAACACCATAACCAAGTGGCTGGTATAGGATCTAGGAACATCTGTGCCGAGTGTGACCTGGAAGTCCTGAGGTCAAAATGCATGGTTGAGAATGACCAAGCTAAGATCCCGTGGGACTTCCAGATACAGACAGACAAACTGGTAGTCACCAGTAATGACAAACTGGTAATAGATGTAGCTATACCTCACCAAGAAGAAACATGAAAAAGCTTGAGAAATACCAAGGGCTGAGCGAGGAGCTAGAGGAGATGTGGAGGCTGAAGACTGCCCTCTTCTCAACAGAGATCACAGATGTTGCTCCGGAGATCTAGGAGTTACGGATTTCAGATTAGGGTAAAACCCAGTATACACCATGGAGTAAACTAAAAATATATTAACTGACTGCTTGTTGCACAGCACAATGTTCATGGAAATAATGTGATGTGTAATAAATAAAAAGTTATATGTTTCTTATATATTTTTATTTTCATATTCATTTAATTTCCACTAGCAGACCTCTAATGTGTTTACGGCAGGATAAAAACCAGGCTAAAAAAAACAAACAAAACAAAAAAAAACATAAGAGAAACACGGAGAAACAGTGATTTTGTTTTATATATATTAACCAATGTATAAATGAGTAAAAATCCAATTTTATGTTAAAAATGTGAAAAAACCCACATTTATGTAGTGCCCTTATGTGCATATTAAATGTGCATGTATGATGAGATGGTAGCAAGAAATAGAATAGGAACTGCCCATACATATTCCAATGACCCACCTTCCCTGGTGAGCCTATTCTGTCTGCTTGAATGGTTGGCTATGAAGGGTGTTTACTGGTGAATGACAATGGCTCTAACAGAATGGCAACCTGAATCACATGCATTATTAAAAAATGTCAGTCCTGCTTGTTTGCTTTCATCTGAAATTGTGTGAGAGGCTGAGTGCCAAGATACACTTGTCATGCATGATCATGAACTTGTTATGAAATGACCAGATATTTGAAGAAAGCTGGGAAAGAATATTCTCTGAATAAAACATCCAGAGAATGAACATGTTTTGTTGTCATCCTTCGCAGCATGTCTGCTTACTGTACCTGCCTGAGTGGATGTGATGTAAATTTGGCAGAATAATTGCCATTTAATTTAGTTTTATTAAATACATTCATAAGCTATCCCAGCTGACCTTAGCTAAGAGATGTGCTGCCGTCTGGACAAGAGATGTGATACATCCTGGGCAACCAAGGCCATTCCAGGCCTAATAAAAAGAGACAGACTACCATGCACGCTCAAACTCAAAGTCAGTTTTCAATCACAAATATGGAACAGGGAATACAAGTTATCCACTGACGGCTTTTTTTTTTTTTTTTTTTTGCTAAACAGCATGTTCTTCAAGTGCTAATAACATTGTTGCCTTCTACTACATTTGAGTACCATTTCCATTAATTATTGCATGTATTATTGGTATTCTATAGAGCAGTCATTTGCTTGACCATCATCCAACACCTGCACCATAGATTTCTTTCAGTGCGAAAAGAGGTTTTAAGAGGAACATATTTAGAGAGATAGCATTATTTAAATTAACATTATTTATGAATCAATGAATAGATTAAAAAAAAAATAGGGCTCACATAGACCCCAATATTACGGAGCCCCGCAGGGGACATGGGAGGAAAAAAAAATTAAGATGAACTTTTGCGAGATCCCGCATAAGTTTAAAAGCGCTGCATCCTTCGGAGACCGCATTTGTAGACCGGTTATGTCACAGGTCAGGGTATCCTTCATTCCCAGAATTCAAAGCGCGGCCCAGCAAATTCCAGTTTCCAACAATGGCAGCAGCTTCTTCGTTTTGATAGTACTCTTACTACTGTTTCTGGGTCACAAAATAAACTTTTAACATATTTTCAGGCGAGAATGTAGCTGTCTAAACTTCAAATATCTGCTCGGGTTATCAAGACATCACATATTTGCAAACGTGCCCCGAACGTTTTCGGACGCGTCTGTTACCCACCAGCTCGATCGCTGAACGGGTCATCAAGGTCCACTAGAGCCGGCGAAAATAGCGGACTCCCCGTACATCGTTTTAACCCCCCCCCCGCGGTCCGCGATCGAGCTGATGGGTAACCGACATCTCCGAAAACATTCGTGGGACATTTGCAAATATATCATGTCCTGACTAAATCAGTTTTTTTTCACTCAGCTGAATAAACGTCAAAAAGAAAACTGATTAAACAGAAGTGTGAGATTGTAGAGAATTTACTCCAGTGTCCTGTTATATTTTAGATAACAAGGAGCAGACGGCTGAGTTTATTCAACTCGAAACAGCTGGTGATGCATATCTGAAGGCTAGACGTCCCAATTCACAAGCCTCGCACTTCCGGCCTTCGAAGGACCCTGTCCACCTAATCACGAAGGCTGGATCCTCGGAAGTATGCAGCCTAGGTTTGCGAGATCTCGCAATAGTTTTGCGGGATCCCGCAAAAGTTCATCTTAATTTTTTTTTCTCCCATGTCCCTTGCGGGGCTCCGTACAATATTGACCAAATACAGAAGAGGAGGAAAAAATCCAAAATTGACCCCTTTTTTCAGTGGCCCTTATCCTCCCTTGTAAACAACCCACTGCAACTAGAAAGTACTTAAAAGTAGTGAGTAGTACATTGCAACACCATTAATGACATTGACAATTTTAGTTATGGGAAATTTTTAAAACTGTTAGTTTACCATCTGGCTAGTTTGTGTTTGATTGACAATGAGTTTTATCTTAAGAAATCAATATATTATCCATGAATATACTGTCCACTTTTACTGTCTGCCGCTGTAATGTTCGGGTTTGTAAAGCACTATGGAAATCAGGACTTATGTCGAGGATTGTGGTGTCCTTTTTTTATTTTTTGAGTGAGAAGATGAATAAACTCAAATTATAGGTTTTCAAAATGTATTAAACGGTTGATGGTTCAAGTTATAACATGCTGCTATGGATCTCACTCTGTCCGGTAGTCCAGACAAAGAAAGGGTGCCACTCTCTAATGAACAAAGTTTTTATAATGCCATACTAACATGATATGATTGGTTAAAAAGTTGGAGGAACCACAGTTTAAACTTAGATCTATTTAGCACTTGGTCTGGTTCCTGGCTCATGTTACATCTTCACTCCAGCTGGGCATCTTTTCCCTAAGAAGAAGAAAAAATGGGGAAAAAAAACCTACTTACACACAGCAGAATCTATGCCATCTCCATTGTGTTCAGTCATTTTCCGGTACAGGCTTGTGTTGTATGGTTGGGGCATTTTCTTTAAACATTCTACATTATCCTACAAAACATAAATATATATTAAAGATAAAACATAAATGAAGCATTCACAAATTAAACATCTACAACCATTGGTAGCAGGAAAAATAGGTCCATGTGTGAGATGGACAAAAGAAAAGTGTCTGTGGAAGATATGCCACACGATATGGAGACCTATATTTTTTTTCTCACATAATCTCACTGACCGGATTACTTCATATTAGAAGTGAGGAATAGCAAAGCCCAAATGTAAGTGAAGGAGAACGTAAGGCGGAGATTTTTTTCCCCAGCGGACATGCTGATGGATGTTAGGATTTTCGATAGTGTTTGGTAGGAAATACTTATATGATACACATGTAGTTGCTTGTAATGTAGTTTGTTATGTAGTAACTGTTTGGTTGTGGCCTCCAGCTTGCTTTGGAAAGGTTTGTAGCCGAGTGTGAAGCGGTGGGAATGAGAATCAGCACCTCCAAATCCGAGGCTATTGTCCTCAGTCGGAAAAGGGTGGAGTGCTCCACTTCTTGCCCCAAGTGGAGGAGTTTAAGTATCTCGGGGTCTTGTTCACGAGTGATGGGAGAAGGGAACGGGAGATTGACAGATGGATCGGTGCTGCGGCTGCAGTAATGCGGTCTGTTGTGGTGAAGAGAGAGCTGAGTGTAAAAGCGAAGCTCTCAATTTACCGGTCGATCTACGTCCCTACCCTCACCTATGGTCACGAGCTGTGGGTAGTGACCGAAAGATACAAGCGGCAGAAATGGGGTTCCTCCTAAGGGTGGAGATGGGGTTAGAAGTTCGGCCATCCGGGAGGGGCTCAGAGTCGCTGCTCCTTCACATCAAAAGGAGCCAGTTGAGGTGATTCGGGCATCTGACAAGGATGCCTCCTGGGCGCCTCCTGGGCAAGGTGTTCCAGGCATGTCCCACCGGGAGGAGGCCCCGGGGCAGACCCAGGACACGCTGGAGAGATTATATCTCTTGGCTGGCCTTGGAACGCCTTGGTGTTCCCCCGGACAAGCTGGAGGAGGTGGCTGGGGAGAGGGAGGTCTGGGCCTCTCTGCTTGGGCTACTGCCCCCACAACCCGGCCCTGGATAAGCAGAGGAAGATGGATGGATGGATGTTTGGTTGTGACTCAAACAGGCTCTCCTCCACACAGTCCTCATTCATAAAGTATTTTACAAACACAAACATTTTGGGTTAACGATAACAGGTGGCTGTTTGAGCGCAGCTGTCCACACACCATAGAACCACTTCCTGTTAAAGAGACAGTGAAAGTGGACAGTATATCCTTGATTTCTTAGCATAAAACTTATTGTTGAGCCAGGGGTGGTCCAAAAGTGATCCTCTTAAACAGATTTTTTTAGTTTTAGTGTGCTAGTTTTGTCTGTTATCAATCCTGTCACTAGTTAGCCAACATAAATTAATGTAAGTCTATTAGGTGCAACCAACCAACCAACCAACCACACGACGTAGTTAGGTACTGAAAGAAGATGGCAGTACACATGTTCTCAAAATGTATTATTTACTTATACTTATTTCTTAAATCCAGACAGTGTTATGTTATTATCTATATCAGTTTTTGATAGAAGGGCTCCACGATGTAAATTAGCTTTTATGTTTAGTGTTTCATGTAATCTTAAAAAGGCTGCTCTGTAATGATGGATGCTGTTTCCTGTTCCACTCAGACGCCACCACACCGCCCAGATTCAGATGTTTCTGATGCCAAACAGTTACCCAGATGCCAGTGAGCGGTAAACCAAAACTCAGACATCACAGGATTCCTTCCTAAACCTCTGGGCCATATCACAGGCAGTCACTTTATCTCTAACATCTCTTTGTATTTTCCATTTCCACAGCAGCACTATGAACAGGTCATGTAGTCTACCATACTGCTCATCAGTAACAAATGTGCTTCACCATTTAGGCGTATGGTTCGATCAATACTGCCGAACAGTTTATATGATTTCAATGAATTTTGCCCACACCACACACAGTGAATATGTTTTAGCTCCTGTTTTAAACTTGTTGAAATTCATATAGGTTAGTTCTTTGTTGCAAGACTCTGGGTGAGAGGTAATTTCCGAGATGCATGACTTTATATGTACATGCAGACGTGTAGTGTGTGCTTCATTAATATAGGTGTCACACCTTAGGTGTAGCGATGTCAGATGTTAACATTTATACTAAATGACTTTATTTATAATAGGATATTTTGCCACAGCTGTACCTGGCTTGCAATCTGCAGGCTCTATAGACTACACTGACATTTTTCGAGATATGAAATCAGTCAGAGAATGATTCATGGAGATGATTGCTCTTGGGTTCTTTTTAATTAGACTCTCTTGCAAGTTTATTGCATCAGTATGACCAATGTGGATTGTTGAGAAATTCTGTAATTAGTGAAAATGTTTAGTATAACTTATGCAGAGGGTCGTGTCTAAGTGTCCCAGAAGCTTTGTACAGCTTTGATACAAACAACCAACCTAAGACTGTTACTTTTTTCTTTTTTTTAACAAATCAGTGTAGTCACACTTCTGAATATTTTACATTGCATTAAAAGTTAATTCTGTTATCCTCTTATTGCTCCATCTTGCAGACATATTTGCTTTGTTGCCTTGGCTGACCTAAAAGTTTTATAGCCACTTATATGCTGAGTTAATTCCATAAACTTTTGATACTTATAGTTTGTAATTAAAGGCATACATGAATGGTGACCTTTGCCCAGCAATACTTGCATTTTTCTGTCTTCTGTTTATATTTTTTCACACCTACTGCGAGTCATTTATCATTATCAGTCTTCTCTGGTGTGGGGTGTGATCAAAGGATCAATAGTGTATAGTTCTCCATAACTAGCTCTGTTGAATGGCGAAATATTAAGACATACCATACTGTATCACTCAGAAGCTTCAACTGCATGCTTAAATGAATTCTGAGATGTTATGGATGCAAGAAGTTACTAAACAAAAAATAGTTTTCAAAGTCATTACGACTTGTCCTTAGCGGACTTTGAATTTATTAACCAAAATATTGTCAATCCAAATATATTTAATGTGGCTCGAATTAGTAAACCAGCCAATAGACAGGTATCCATTGCATACTGCAAATATAACTACCATCGAAACGATAAGCCACATGACTGTACTGGGTAACGCATTTCTTCATTATTGCATGTTACTTAGCAATCTTGTTTATCTAAGTCATATTTGTATGTGTAGGAATGGGAATCAAGAACCAGTTCTTATAGAGAACCGGTTCCATTTCAATTCCTTGGAAATGTTAGTCTGCCTTCCTGTTGATCCCCCTTATTGGTTCGGTTTGCGCTTGCACTGCAATCGGCTTATCTCAGTTTGTGTGCCGGAGGAGGAAAATAGTGGTGCCATCTACATTGTGGATATGGGCAGTACTTTTACTTTTATTGCACTAAAGGATGAGAGCGTGATGGTAAAGTAGAAAGAGCATCCAGGAAAGAAACAACTGCATATGCTGCTAACACAACTATTTGCAAGCTCAGACAGCATGCTAACGCCAAGCTAGCCAACAACAAAGAGTGATGTTAAAGCTAAAGGAAAGCCAAACCCAGCAGCCACAGCCTGAACTGCAGCAGATATCAAACAGATGAGCATTCAGGCTACCTGTTCATGTTTCCACTGTAGAATCACTGTGGTGATTACTTGGTGCTGGTTTTCATCTTTGCATTGTGCTGTCAGCTTTGTGTTCATACCTAAATACTAAGACATGTGTGTCCTCATTAGGATGGGGATTTGTGTTGGTGTGTGGGACTGTAGCCTATAGGTTTATATTGTTAAATAGTAATTATGAGACAGTGTGTTTCATGTCATTTTACAGAGTAAAATGAAATTTAATGAATAGTATAATGAATTACTTTCTCACAGGAGCAATTAAGTAACACAATTCATTACTTTTAAGAAATGTGCCCTGTGTAATATGTGTAATAATTGCTTTTTTTTGAGTAATGACCCCAACACTGATCACAGTAGAGGGAAAATACATTGAAAATGCACAAACATTTGATCATACAGCATGCAATTAATTTGCATGAATATATTGTCTTTGATATGCTGCTCAATGATGGTGGTGACTCTCAAGGTGGAGCCAATGAGAACCCATTGAGTATCGATAAGTAATGGAGCGGAAAAGTAATATCAATAATGAAATTGATACAAATCGCTAAATTCGTGTCAATTCCCATTCCTACTTATGTATCTGAAAGGCGGGCTGGCTATTTAAAAACCTGCAGTTGTCAAATCCCCAATAAATGTACAATTTCATCTCTTATTCCTGTTGTGTAATGCATATATAATGCAAAGAATCTTACAATCACCACAGTATATTAGAAATATTAGTTTTTACAAAACGTACAGTTTTGATTATTATTCCACTGGAGGAGTTCAACAGAACACAAATATTTGCCCAAATGTATAGCCTTGAAATGATGGTCAAAGTATGCACATAAATATTATCTGAAATGCAGGGAAAGTACTCCTTTGTTATTGCCATGCACAACACCAATTTTTTGCTTTTAAATTCACCTTCATCAATGGATTTATGCTGCAATTATAATTTTTATGAGACAAATTGTTTCCAATTTAGATTCGTGCCAAAGAGCAACATACTCTATTCTCATGGGTAAGGAGGTATTCTCTCTGAGCATTGTAAATATTAAAATTAATCCTTTGTATGATGAAAGCACGATGATTCCTTTGTATTGTCATTTGGTATTGGTTGAGTGGTGGGTACCCAAAATAAATAAATTAAATATGTCTGTGTTTTTATAACGTCTCACATGCTAATCAGAAAACATTTCCAAAAGGAAAAAAAAAAAATTCTACAGACTCATGTGATCATTAAAATGTTTTTGTTTTCTTTTTCTTTTTGGAAAACAGTAGTACAGTACAGTAAGCCACTTGTTTCCTTTAGAAAAGAGAAGGCTCAGCAACACAAACACAGCTAATAACAGAGGCACTCAGAGGCTCTCTTGCCATGATGTTGGAAAAATATTCTACTTGAGTGCCCACGCTGCTGTTGCTCTCGTAGCCAGCTGAGCACCCCCCCCCCCCCCCCCCCTCTCCCAGGCCCTCCCCCCCCCCTTTCCCCCCCCCCTCCCTCCCCCCTTTCCCTTCT